>JAULKM010101088.1:0-43267 GCA_032355605.1 Rubia tinctorum | reverse complement strand
CCATTAGACTCAACTAGGTTGCAAAATGAAGGATTTAGATACAAAAACCAAAAACGGTCATCTAAACCCCTTATGATGTAAACCTACCTAAATCTAGCAATCTTGCAACAAAAATATCACAAAAGAGATGTTAAATGCTTCGGAAAACACATGCATTTGACGTCTCATCAGTAAGAAATGTAAACTCGGATATGTTTGCATATAAAACTAAAAATACATGAATATTAAGTTAATAAACCTAAAACAAGACTAAAATCCTAGAAGAAATCACAAAAATATTTCAAAAATACATTTGGAATCCTAAAAAACACACATTCAATAAAATTCAACAAAACCCTAATTGATTACAACAAATTAGCTACAAATAAAAAAGGTATAGCCAAAAAATACTGAAAAATACCAAGGAGGCTGGACATCTTTGAACTCATCCCCATGTCGATGATGAGGTTCTCAAAGATCTCAATACAGAGATAATGAGCGGAAGCCGACGTCAAATGCAAGTTGAGAGATCAAAGGTACTTGCATCCAACTCAGTATCTCGACGGGGACATTTTTTGCGAAGCTTGTGAGGTATTGGAGTCCTCATCCTTCAACAATTGATGGAGTAATAGTCGTCTGCTGAAGTATTAACCCTTGGTTACATTCTAGTAGCCTTCGTCAATCTAACTAGAAGCAGCTTTTGAATTCCTTTTCCTCATTGGTCTTTTCGATGGAGCCATTGAATAAGGTGCTCGATTGTTGACAATCAGGTTCCACTGGTGTGCCAATTGATGCACGTCGAACCACTATTGTAATAGTCGGACCTTACTTCAATGCATCGATCCTGCAAAACAAGCTCCCTGGGGATGCTGGAGAAGAAACACCGATGGAAAAGTTAGATTAAAATTTTAATCCGAGTATTGATAATTGAATGAAAAGAACGAATACCTCAGCATGTATAGGGGTTGACCCCTGAGAGATCATTCAATCATGTTAGGTTAAATATTACTTCATTTCGGCTAAATGATTTACAAGCTCATACCCATCGACATTGATTGTTAATCATTTAGCCGATATGATACCATCAAAAGTCACCTCTGCTATGAACGTAAGCCTCACACGACCTTACACCCCAAGCTATATATTTGCTGCTCTTAAAGGCATGGTGTCGAATAAATCACCCATCATATTTTCCAAATTATTGGGACATTGTTGGACCAAAGGTTAGTCAGGAAGTGCTACAATACCTCAATGAAGGTAAATATTTTCAAGACCTGGATGATACGAATATCATACTCATACCAAAGGTGCAAAAACCGAAAGAGATCTCACAATTCATACCTTTTAGCCTGTGCAATGTGATATATCATTTAATATCAAAATGCATAACCAACAGGTTCAAAAGTCATCATGGATATAGTAATCTTATACCATCAAAGTGCATTTTTCAAGAATAAATTAATTTATGATAATGTTTTCATTGCACATGAACCACGTCATTACATCAAGAGAAAAACTACGGGTGCAAAAGGCCACATGTCGATTAAGTTAGATATGAGTAAAGCTTTCGATAGAATCGAATGACCTTCCCTACTGATAAAACTACAAAATATGGATTCGACCATGGTTTTGTTGATCTAATTGAAAGATGCATAACTACGGTGCGGTTCTCTTTCATACTGAATGGAAAATGTTTTGGAAGAGTCACACCTACCAGGGGCTTAAGACAAGGAGATTCTCTATCCCCATACCTTTTTATTATTTCAAATGATTCAAGAAGGGATCACAAGGAAAAAACTATATGGTCTTAAGATTGTGAGGAATGAAGCCAGCATCTTCAAGTGTACCACAACCAATGGTGCATGTAATTAATCATAGAATCCCAACAAAAAATCCCTCCAAGAGGAATGAATTGGAAGAAGATATCGAGCTAGTCTATCTAGATGAATATGAAACATCCAAAGAAGTCAAGATTGGGAAGGATCTACTGTAACCAGTATAGTATAAATTTATTAACACACTCAAAAATACTAGACTGCATTTTCTTGGTTGATACATAACATGGGAGGTGTAAAACCCTCTATTGTGACACATCTCCTAAACATAGACCCCTCAGTTAAACTAGTCTGGTAAAAACAAAGGGTCTTCGCCCATGATAGGTAGGAAACCATAAAGCTATAGTCAATACTCTAGTGTAAGAAGGAACATTGAGAGAAGTCATGTATCCAACATGGTTGGCCAACCCAGTCATGGTGAAGAAAGCAGATGCAGGATGACAGATGTGCACAAATTACACGAACCTCAACTGATATTTCTTGAAAGATTGCTATCCCTTACTAAAGATCGACTGACTAGTTGAAGCAATCTCATGATATGAGTCGTGACCTTCCTTTATGTGTACAGAGGATACCACAAAATCTTAATAAACCCAGAATATGCATAGAAAACATCAATCATAACAAGATTTAGCGGATTCTGTTATGAAAAAATACCTTTCTGGCTAAAAATGCATGGGCCACCTATCAATGTATAGTCGACAATGCATTTTCTCACTAGTTAGGATGCAAGATCCAAATTTATGTGGGTGACATGGTCATCAAAACGAGAACCCTCATTGAGTTCCCGCAAGATCTGGAAGAAACACTTATCAGGCTCTAGTAAATTGGGATGAAGCTGAACCCCAAAAAATGCACCATCGGGGTTGGAGCAGGAAAATTCCTAAGGTTAAAACTTTCATCCAAGGGCATAAAGGCCAACCTAGAGAATATACAATCCATACAGCCGGGCTCCTCAGCTGCACTTAGCCACTTTATCTCAAAAGTAGCGGAAAAAAACCTGACATTCCTTATGTCTTACCAAAAGCATCCAAGTTCATTTGGACTGACCATAGAGCATATGAAAAACTCAAAGCGGATCTGTAACACTTACCACTGCTACCAACCCCAAAGCCTAGTGAAACTATGTACCAATATTTGGCAGTCTTACTGCATGTAGTCAGCTCTGTTCTTTTGCGACAAGAACACGAATGGAAAATAACCGTCTATTACGTTAGTTGAACCCTTCAATGTACAAAAAAGAATTACTCGTCAATGAAGAAGCTGATACACACACTCATGCACTCAGCTAAGAGATTATGGCTCTGTTTGGCAGAGCTTTTAAGTTGTTATGCTTATAAGCATTTTTTTTAGTGTTTGGTAAAGTGCAAAAAACCAACTTATTTTGAAAGAAGAAGCTATTTTTTGGGGGAAAAGAAGAAGCTGGTCTCCCTCTTCTTATAAAAAATTTAAAAAAACTAGCTTTTTTTATAAGCACAACTCTGCCAAGCAGAGCCTATGACCCTTACATCCAAGCTCATAAGATCTTAGTATACACCATTAAATAGATCCTCCATAAGCAAGAATCATGCATCCTCCTATTGAAATGGGTCATTGAGCTAGGGGAGCATGAAATTGCGTTCAACCCGTGAATATCTATAAAGATTTAGGCAGTAGCAAACTTCTTATAAGACATGACGGAAGAATTATACCCCGATTTGGCCAACTTATAGTAAGAAAAATTAGGTGAGGCTAAAGGAAAGGAGAAGCTCAACCAAAAAGTGCAAAAAAAAATTGTTGATGGATCCTTGTCGAAGGAAAGATGCAGGGCAGGACTGCCATTAGTCAGCCCTGAAGAGGACGAACAAAAATATGCACAACTGATAGATCGTAAAACCCACAAATAATTGTGGTTGTGTGTATTCATATATTAAATATAGTGAGTAAAAAGGGTAAAGGTAGAATCAGATATGTAAAAAACCAATCAGAAAGGGTATTCCTTTCTTAACCTGATTCTAATTCACCTAATATTCTATTACCCCCCCCCCCTCAAGCGAAGTGTGGGACTTGTCTCAACGCAAATCTTGGACCATAAGAACTCAAACTGAGGATAAGGTAAACCCTTTGTAAAGATGTCAGCAAATTGGTGATCCGTAGAAACATGAGCAACCTTGAGCTTACTAGAAGACACCATCTCACGCACAAAATGATAATCAATATCAATGTTCATGGCTCTCTTATGAAAAATTGGATTTTGAGCAAGAAAGGGAGAACTATTATTATCACATAGCAAAATAGATGGTGCATGTGAAGAAACACGCAAATCCCAAAGCAAATTCATCAACCAATCTAGTTCTGCAGTAGTATTAGTCATAGCCCGGTATTCTGATTCTGAACTTAAATGAGAGACCGTAGGTTGCTTGTTAGAACTCCATGAAACCAGGTTACCACCTAGGAAAATGGCATAACCATAAGTAGAGCTACGAGTCTTAATACAATGAGCCCAATCAGCATCAGAAT
Source organism: Rubia tinctorum (assembly GCA_032355605.1). Lineage (NCBI taxonomy): Eukaryota > Viridiplantae > Streptophyta > Magnoliopsida > Gentianales > Rubiaceae > Rubia > Rubia tinctorum. The sequence continues at coordinate 38,954 of JAULKM010101088.1, read as the reverse complement.
AATCCAAGACTGGAAAAACAGATGAATTCTTGCAAAATTGAAGACTATAGTGCATAGTTCCATGAACATAGCGTAGAATTCGAGTAACAACCTGATAATGGTCATCAGTGGGAGCTTGCATATACTGATTGAACATGTTCACAGCATAAAAAATATCGGGACACGTAATGGATAAATGTTGTAGTGCACCAACTAAAGATTGATAAAGCGTGGGATTTCCGAATGGCTTGCAAGATGAGCTAGAAAGCTGCCAAAAAGCTACAAATTGAATAGATACCGGTGCTGAATTTCGCATCCCAGCGCGCAATAAAATATCCTTGGCGTATCTGGACAGTCCAAGGAATAAGCCATCGGAACTACGAACAACCTCCAATCCCAGGAAATATTGTAAAGTAATAAGATCGGTAATCTTGAATTCCTAATTAACTCGATCAATAAACTTATGAATGAGATGACCATCATTCCTGGTGAGAATAATGTCATCAACATAAACCAGCAAATAAAGTAAAGAGGCACCATGTGAGAACACAAACAAGAAGGTATCTGCAGAACTACATACAAAACCCAGGTCAACCAAAAATGTACTAAAACGTTGAAACCAGACACGAGGTGCTTGTTTCAATCCATAAATGGCCTTGCGTAGATAACAAACATGATTAGGACGCATCAGGTCTTTGTAGCCAGCAGGCTTCTCTATGTAAACCGAGGAATCAAGAACGCCATTTTAAAAATCATTCTTAACATCAAGCTGTCGCAAAGGCCAATTTTTGGTGACAGCTATGGATAAAACATTACGAACAATAGATGTTTTCACCACCATTACGAACAATAGATGGAGGCCGATCGGGATGGACGGGAAATTTGTTAGTTTCAAGAAAAGCAGGATAAAAGCAAGGAATTTTAGAGAGAATTGACTGATACCATGATAGAATGTAAAACCCACAAAGCATTGTAGCTGTGTGTATTCATATATATATATATATAGTGAGTACAAAGGGTATACAAGGTAGAATTAGATATGAAAAGGATATGTACAAAACCAATCAGAAAGGGTATTCCTTTCTTAACCTGATTCTAATTCATCTAATATTCTATTAACAACGCTTCCACTTTACCCTCACTAACAATGAAGCAGAATATGAGGCACTCATTCATTACTACATGATAGGGGCAATAGCACATGTAAAATACCACATTAGCACCAATATTTTGGCCCTTTGAAATATCGGTGTGTAAGTATAGCGGTCTACCGAGTATACCGGTGCCTATAACTTCCCATGGTACACCGCTATACTTACGTGTTGGTATTTCAGAGGGCTAAAATAATGGTGCGAATGGGGTGTTTTACCAGTGCAATTGCCCCTGGTGATCAATTAAAAAATGAGCACTGGTTTTAACGTTGCTCATTTTAAATTAAAATTTAAAATCAAAATATTTATTAGAACAAAAAAATGCACTGAAATATAGAAAAAAAAAGTGAATTGAATTCAATGAATACTCAGCAGTACTATTCAACTATGGTCGCTAAAACTAACTCGTATCAATCTACACTAATGTAAAAAAGTGCTTATAACCAAGGTAGCTACATCGATTGCAAAAAGTAAATTTCTTTGTAGCAAGCAATGTTTGAGAAAGTCAGGGACTTGCTTCTGTCTTGATCTCCATATCCATTGTAACAAAATTTAAAGGAGTAACACCTTGATATAAAATTAAGAGTAGTTAGCCGAAATTCCCACACAAAAAATATATCTAGACTACAAATAAGAAAGACTTACCAGTGAAGAGCATGCCCATGAAGTAACTGAAGCTTCTAAGTATGTTTGAACTCAGATTGATAAAAAAATTAATCCTACAACTCAGAAACGTTTGAAGTAGTGAAATTCTGAAAAAATAACCACACTAAAAAATGCACAAACACAAAAAAAGAGGGTTGAGACCAATCTTATTCGCAGCAAAAACACAAAAATCGATGCTGATGCAGAATGCATAGAAGATAATGGAAAAAATAAAGCACTAAAATGAACAAGCCATTTGTCCTTTCTTAGCACTTTTCTCAATCTCAACAATGAGTTTCTTCTCCTGTGTTTGTAGAACTTGCCTCTCCCTCTCTATATCTCGAATTGATCGATCCAGCATGCACTTATTCTCCTGCAACAGCTCGGAAATTACAACGAAAAATCACTTTATTTACGCATAACTTCTATTTAGCAACCAATAATCCCAAATTTGAACCAGGACTTTTCTAATTTCTCAACATCTAAGTAAACACACATTTTTAAGGGATTATGCATGAGGGTATCAAAGTGGTTAAAAATTATAAAACCGTGCGAGTTTTTCTCTTGCTGAAGAGGAGAATTATTGTAAGGAATGACGTAACTCCTGCTTCAGCATCACTTGACCCTCCACCACACTCTAATCCTCCCTTATGAATTAGCGGATCAAATTCAAGTGTGGGAAAGAAGAAAATTGAAAAGAACAGCCAATCCATAAGAGTATAAAGCGGAGCAAATGTTCCAAACATACACCCTAAACAAATCAATTAACCAAGTAGGAAAATACAAAGTTCAAATTATCCTAATTAGATCTCCAAGAACATTATATGAATCTACAATACCTTGTCATAAGTATTTCCATCTTCTTCAACTGTCTCCTTATCAAACTCATACTTCACATCCTGTCACCACATTGCATGAAGAAATTTCTAACTTAATCTAAACAAATCCCCAAACTGGTACTTTAAAAAAATCCATCAGAATGAAATGAAAAAATCACAACTCACCGGAGTTTGATTGAAATGAGCAGAGGAAGTGGTGAGAATGCGGTCCACTCTGGCTTAGGTGATGTTGACTTCTTCATTTACGGTGCCCTTGATCGTTCTCCAAGCGAGTAAATCCTGCTGCACGGTGTAATCAATCCACGACATGAGGGAAGTGGTGAGAATGCGGTCCACTCTGGATTTTGTGAGAATGAGCAGAGGAAGTGGTGAGAATGCGGTCCACTCTGGCTTTGGTTGAAATGAGCAGAGGAAGTGGTAAGAGATTCAAATCAATCCACCAAAGCCAGAGTGGACCGTATTCTCACCACTTCCTCTGCTCATTTCAATCAAAGCCAGAGTGGACCAAATTCTCACCACTTCCTATACTCATTTCAACCAAAGCCAACATCACGAGTAAAGGAAGTGGATAGCATTCTCTAGCTTTGGTGAGAATGCGGTCCACTCTAGCTTTGATTAAAATGAGCATAGGAAGTGGATGAGGTCCACCCTGGCTATGGTTGATATGAGCGGAGGAAGTGGTGAGAATGTGGTCCACTCTGGCTTTGGTGATGTTGACTTCTTCATTTACAGTGCAATCAATCCACGCATGAGGGCATCTTCAATTCAAGGGTTCTAAATTTATTTGCAAAATCATCTGCTTCGGCGGGGGTTCAATTTCGGTTGTGTTGAGGCATCGTCAACTGTCGCCATGGTGGGTAGGGATGAAGAGGGTGGGGGTTTCTGGGAATGGGTAGAGATTGAAGTCATCGGGGGAATGGCGGTGAAGGCGAAGAGAGTGTACGGTGGTGAAAAGTGGGAAGAATGAAGAGGGTGGGGGTTTCTGGGGATGGGTAGAGATGGAAGTTGTCGGGGGAATGGTGGTGAAGGCGGAGAGAGTGCACGGTGGTGAAGAGTGGAAGGGATAATGAGGTGGGAATAGAATTAGGGTTTTAGATTCTATATTTATAGAAATAAGTTTCAATGGTTGAGATTAAATCAACAAAAGAAATTATGGGTTCATTTGAAACCAAGTTGGCCTTTTTATTATTATGAATTGGACAATATCAGTGCCTATGTATATGAAAAGCAGCTGCTTAGGGCTGCTTTAAATGCCTTTTCCCTATCTTTTAGGACTTGTGAGCAACCCCGCGATATTTTTTTAAGAACTTAGCACCGGTGTGAATTGGACAATACCGATTCCTATGTATATGAAAAGTAGCTGCTTAGGGCTAATTTGAATGATTTTTTCTTTCTTTTTGGAACCCAAGAGCAAACCCGCAAGATTTTTTAAGGAACCTAGCACCGGTACAAATACCAGTGCCCAAGTAATAAATTCCGGTGTTAACTCAAATATTTCAAAATTTTAATCAACCCCTCCAAAAATTTGAATGAAATTTTAGAAAATTCATTTTCCCATCATAATGTAGCACCGGTATGAATGAAAAATAATGCCGGTGCTAGTGTTATTTGATATTTAGGTTAACTTTATAATTTTTAGTATTAGGAGCATAGAAATTTTTTGGAGGTGGCGAATCACAAAAGTGAGATACCAATATACAATTAAATAAGAGACGATTGTGTGTTCAAAATTTGGACTACAATGTTCGAACGGAAGAGCCTCTAACATATTAATAGAAAATTACACTATGGTCAAAAAATTTGTTACGACATTATCCTTCTCTCTGAAATACATGATTTTTGTTATTCTTGCATAAATTTAGAAATAGAAAATAAAAGATTTTTTGGTGAAATGTTGGAATGCGCTAGTACATGTTCTAAAGTAACTTAGACTTAATTACTTATAAGTAAGAAAGGCAAATAGTAAAGGATTACAAATATGTTCTTGTGCCCGACTATTGATAAATATTATGTTACGGATTTGAAAAATAGGATGGGAGTGCAAATAATAGCATCACGTTCGAGCGGATTTCAATTTGGAGTTATGAGTAAAGTTTTTACTTTTTGCACTTAGGTCCCTCCAAGAAAGTTGGAGTTGTCGAATCACGAAATTGGCAACACCAAAATGAAATTCAATAATATACGATTGTAAATTTCTGATTTGGGCATGTATGGGTGAACGAAAGCGTCTCTAAAGTCAACATTGATTAGTTCTACACAATCTTGGAAAATTACACTATGGCCCAAAATTGTGTTACCCTATCATCCATTGCTCCAAAATTATGATTTTTTGTTATTCTTGCCAATATATAAATATTAAATAAGTGAATTTGTTGGCAAAATATTGGAAAACGCTAGTACATGTTCTAGAGTAACTTAGAGTTGATTATTTAGAAGTAAGAAAGGGAAATCGGAAAGTATTGCGGATTTGTTCTTGTGCCCAATTGTTGATAAATATTCTTGACGGACTTGGAAAATACAATGGGGTTATATAGGGTAGCATCATGTTTGAGCAGATTTGAATTTTGAGTTACACATATATATTTTTACATTTTGCACGTAGATCTCTCCAAGAAAGTTGGAGTTGTCGAATCATGAAATTGGCAACACCAAAATGCAATTCAATAATATATGATTGTGAATTTGCGGGCATCTATGGGTGAATGAAAGGGTCTCTAAATTCAACGTTGATTACTTCTACACAGTTTTGAAAAATTACATTACGGCCCAAAACTGTGTTACTCTTTCATCTTACTCCAAAATATATGATTTTTTTATTCTTGCCAAAATAAAGAAATATTGAATAAATGATTTTTTAGTGAAATGTTGGAAAACGCTAGTACATGTTCTAAAGTAATTTAGAGTTGGTTACTTAGAATTGCATTTAATGTAGTTCTAGCACAAGTATATTATCCCCGGTATCGGTGCTAGCTATTTTCGCACGAAATTTTACCATCCAAAATTAATATTCCAGGTCATAGGCACCGGTAATAACACTGGTATATGTCATTTATTCCTATATCGGTACTGAAAAATTACCCACCCATACACGTTTTCTTCTTAGGTACCGGTATCTGGCATCGGTAATCTGATAACCGGTGCAAGATTTATTCATAGGCACCGGTATTTTGGTTTATCGTCCCCCTACCAGTGCATATGTTATCTATAGTACCAGTATTGCCCTGCCAAGAATAAATATCAGTGCTATGTACCTGTTTTCCAGTAGTGATTGGGGGACTAGGCTTAGCCTTAAGAATGGACATACAGAGCGTCACCACAAGTAGTCTTCCAGCAAGTGCTAGGCGACTTACACCATCAAGGAGAGACAACTGATCAAATACATGAACAAGACAAGACAACTCATTCATTGGGTCGAATAATATATCATTATATATTTTGATATAATGATGATTTTTTTATAAAAATTGGGGATTGAGATGTGAATAAGTAGTATAGCATTTTAAATCTTTTAATTGTTTAGCATTTTTTATTAGTCTAAGTCATTCGTCTGATCGAGTAATATATTGTTATATATTTTGATATAATGATGAATCTTTTATAAAGGTTGGGGATTGAGATGTAAGATAACATAAGTGGTATAGCATTTTAAATCTGATAATTGTTTATCAGACTATAACTTACGGGAAAATTCTTCTCTTGATTTGCATTATATATGTAACTATTGAAAATTAAAAACTTTTGAAAATGCTGTTAAGGTGGATTGTTTGAACTCACTTAGCGTTAGATCTACTATATCTATTTAGGGCTATCTTTTCTACTTTTTCCCCCCTATTGGGTTTATTTTATGTTATTCTACGATCGTTCGGTTCAAAGATCGTCTGGTTTAGAGAGGAAAAAATGTGATCATATTGGATCTTGGATGGACATTTATTCAAAGCTTTTGCATGGTGGGGTACTTGTTTTGGAAAATTGAAAAAGATATTGGAAACCAGCGGGGTATATGTATGATGATTATTTTGTTCTTTGAAGTAAAGAAACAATGATCTTTTCAAAATAGAAGGATAATTTCGCACCTTCTCTTTTCTCTCGTTTAATCCCTATTCATTTGTTTAATTTGGTAGGTGGTTCTAAAAACGTTTTGTAAAGGTAGGGAAATACATTAATCAATGTAACGGACGCAACACTGGTTCCGTTCCATCATCATTATTAATTATTAATAAGTAGCACTTAATTAAAGCATTTACAGCTATTTGATTTGTATTTGTTTTTATAATTGTGATTTTATATTTATAATTTGAGAGTGTCACCTATCTTTTTCTTTTAGGCAAACGATGTATTCATTGATTATCAAAGAAATTTGTTACACAATGCGGGATATGATCTCATCGAGAGATTTGATCTCTAGATTGTTTGGCATAGTTAGCCGGAGTATGAGCTATTACATTATCCTTTCTTCTAATCCAATCTATTTTGGGACGGTTGTGGGACTCTATAAGGGTCGAGATGTCATTTATGAGGAAGCCAAAGTCAGATAGGTCCTCTTTTCGACTATGAATAACATGGACTAGAATTTGTGCATCTCCTTGAATATGCTGGATTGATAATCCTTTCTCCACTGAAGTTTGTAAACTTGCTCTAAATGCCAGGGCCTCTGCATTTTTAGCGTTGTATGGAATGTGTAGTCTGCATGCTTCTCTATAAACCCATGAACCATTGGAGTTTCTTATGTATCATCCCAAAAAAGTACTAGTACTAGTTGTTGTAGCATCAAAGTATGGGGTGTTTCTTGTTTTCTTATATGAGGGCTCTGTATTCCGTGCGAGGCTATCCAATTAGTTGTTGGCATAAAGAATGTATTGTTGTGGATGTAGTTCATGATATTCCCCATGAAGGAGTTTATTTCACAACCTATATAGCATCATAGTCGCTAGGGCCATGTCTTGACTATTTAATTCTATTAAAAGCTCATGTGCCCATAATTTTGCACTACCTTGCTGGTATATGTATATTTTTTCATGCAAATCTGCTGCGAACCAATTGTGGTGTGCTGCAGGGAAGTGAAAGAATACGTGGGATAGAGAAGAGTTTAATTCGATCATGTTAAACATGTCATTTCGTATCTCACGTGCTTCTGTCTAAGATTAGTTGCTGGTGGCAGCTAGTTCTCACACAATTTCCGCAACAGATGTTTCTTTTTTGGCGGCACTCTTAGATTCCACATATGTTTCCAATGCTGCAAGGGATCCAAACTGTTGTTCACCATGTATCCTGCATAGGAATAGAGTGTAGAATTAATGCCCAAGTTATATTCTGACTTATCCGTGTACTTACCATCAGCCGTTCGCTGCCAGAACCATGTATCTTATTGATATCGATTATTGCTACATGGTATAGCTAAAATAAGAGAGGCTTATTCCACATTGAAAGTTTCTATTACAAGACTTTGATTCCACTGATTCATGTCTCCCATTTTTAGTTGACTCAGAATCATGTCATCCGGAAAAGATAACAGAAGGGATTGGGGCTTTGGGTTACCCACTTTTGGTAACCAAGGATCATGTTTGCTGTTAGTAGTTACCCCAGACCCAATAGGCCTACGAACGCCTAACTCTAGTAGTTTTCTTCCTTCCAGGATGGATCTCCATGCGTATGTTGGGTCAAAGCCTAGGTTGGCCTCAAGAAAAGATGTTGAAGGAAAATATTTATCTTTTATGACCCTTGCAACCATTGATTCTGGGTTACTAATATTCTCTAAGCTTGTTTTCCTAACATTGTTGTGTTAAAAATCTTGAGATCTTTGAAGCCTAATCCTTCTAATCCCTTTGGTAGGCATAAATGTCACCATTGGGCCCACTGTATTTTCCTCTTTTGAGAAGTACTCCACCACCAATATCTTGCATATGTTTGGTGTATATCCTCGATCAAGCTATCAGGTAGCATGAATCAAGACATGGTGTATGTGGGTATGGATTATAGAACTGCTTTGACAAGAAATTCTTTTCCTCCCTTGGATAGTTGTTTATTTTCCTAGCTATCAACTTTCTTTACTATCCCGTCTTTGAGAAGTTCCAACAAGGCTGACTTAGATCTCCAAAAAATTATTGGGAGTGCTAGATACTTCTCATGGCTGATTGTTTCTGGCATTTGTAGTATGGATATGACTCTATATTTGTCACAGCCGAAGGTATTAGGCCTGAACATGATAGAAGATTTGTTTAAATTAATCTTTTGCCCTAAGGTAAGCCCACAATTCAGTCGGATATCTTTTAAAAGCATCGCCTCCTGTGGGGTGGCCTCTCGAAATATCAATGTATCATCGGCGAAAAGAAGGTGAGAAATAACCGGTGCTGGACGAGCTATCTTTAGTCCATGGAGTTCCTTCTTACAAATAACTTCTTGCAACATTTGAGAGAATACTTCTCCGCGAATGATGAATAAATATGGGGATAGCGAATCACCTTGCCTAAGTAACATGGATGGTATTACCCTTCTAAACTAGTTTCCATTAAGCGTGAATGATAATTTGGCTGTTGAAATGCAGTTTTTTTTATAAAACTGACAAATATAGGATTAAATCCCATTTTCGTGAGAAACTTAAGTAGAAAATGCCACTCGATTCTGTCAAAAGTCTTACTCATGTCCAGCTTTATGGATATAGACCATTTATGCCCCGTTCTTCTCCTCTTGATATAGTGGTGAACCTCATGTTCAATGAGAACATTATCTGTGATTAATCAGTTTTTTGACAAAAGCATTTTGGTGGCTTGATATGACAGAATCCAATATCTCTTTGAGCCTATAGAAATGCATTTTGAGATTATCTGATAGACTACGTTGCATAAACTAATAGGCTTGGACTATATGACATCTGTCGGCTTCTAGACCTTGGGAATAAGCACTACATTAGTATCATTTATAGATTGCATTGATTTTTTTCATTTAGATACTGTAGTGCTTCAGAGGTAACTTTATCCCCTGCAATATTCCAGTATTTTTGGAAAAACGATGGCGACATGCCATCGGGACTAGGAGATTTGTTCGGGGCCATATTCTTCATGGCGAGGATAATTTCACCTTGAGTGTATGGTCTCATTAGTTTTTTATTCATGTCTTGTGTGACCCCAAGATTCACCTTAACCATTAACTGATCGATGATGGATGCGGGCAGATCTAAACTTTCGAATAAGTCACGGAAGTGACTTGAGATGATTGCCTCCATTATCTCATCCTTAGTGAACCATTGCCCCTGCCTCTCTTTTGGCCCATAAATGGTATTTCTCCATTTTCTTTTATTGGCAAAGGCTTGGAAAAAAACTTGTATTTCTATCCCCCTTCTCTAACCTATGTTGTTTGGCACTTTGTTTCCACTTCATCTCCTCTATGTCTAATTGGTTTTTGAGTCTTTGTTTTAGTATAACCATCTGTTTTTGAGTTTCCGGAGTGTTGGGTCCTTGCTCAAGGGTTTGTATTTGTTTGGAAAGTAGCTCCTTCAGTTTAGGTTGTTCTTTGAACTCATATTTAGCGCAATAGGAAAGACCATCTGAGCATTCTTTTATAGCAGTGGTTAAATCTGCAGCTGCACTATTCCAAGTGGCTTACAATTAGGAGATAATCTCCTATGAGACAAATAAACTTAGGCAGAGACATTTCTGTAATTACTTTCCATTCTTTACCACATCTGATGCATGGTTCTTTGGTTCTTTCTAGGAAAGAGGAATGGAAAAATAATTGCAGAAATATCTCTTCCTAAATTTTAGAACAAGACTATGTGAACAATTAGATAAATCATTATGAATATCATTTTCATTACTTTTTAAGATTATATTATAATTATTTATATTTTAAAATATATGTCAAAGTGTTCTGAAAATTAAGATTGGTCAATAAATATTAAATTATTTCATCAATTATATTAATTATAAAAAAACATATCTAATAATTGTAAAAGTAAAACAAGACTTTGCATTATAAATTTTTAGCTTTAATTCCATTTGCTTGTCATTTTTTCACAACAAGAAACATTACCTTTTACCACTAGTGGAGAAAGGTCTATTAAATGCAGTTATATAGGACCAACAGTCATGCCCATGATCGATTTCAATCAAAAGCGGTTCAAAAACCTTCTTTGATCAAGGTTCGAATTCAGTTCCAAATTCTTAACTCATTTCAGTGGTTCTAAAAAAGAGCTTCCGGAAACAAATTAATCGGCATCTGGTAGCGTAGCAAAGCAAGCCAGATATTTTGGGTCTTAGTGACGGAGGACGTGGCCCAACAACAACATCAAAGGAACAACAACAAAGCAACAACCTCGGACACCCAGCGACAACGGGCACCCAACACCGGTGGACACCCAACGGCAGACACCCAAAGACAGACACCCAACAGCGGCGGAAACTCTGTCGTGGCGGCCAAGGTCTTCATCGGAGGAGGAGAGAGAGTGGACAGGGGCGGTTCAATGGCAGAGGCCAGCGTCAGAGCTTCATCGATGGATGTGAGGGTGGAGGGTGGCGTGAAGGTGGGTGGCAGCGTGAGGGTGGCGGTGGTGGAAAGTGGCAGTATTAGAGGGGAGAAAGTATAAGGTGTATGGAAGTTTGAAAGGGATAAATTTTAAGGAGAGTACCAATGACATAATCAATTTACCTTGGGAAAAAATTGAAGGGGGAAAGAAACCCTAGTTGGCTTTATATACCTGGACCCAAAATTCCAATAAAACACTCTATTATAGGTTGTTCTTCAAAAGAAACTCCTTCAATTGATTTAAAAGTACCTTTAAAACTTCAGGTGTAACTTGAGAGAGAGTTCCAAATTCGGAACCTCCCTGAGGTTCTAATTAAATGCGGTTCCTCAAGATCTGTCTTTGATTGCATGCCTTTAATTGAGAGTTTTCCACTAGTGTAACTTGGTTTTAAAGAGATTTTTACCTTGTTTATTTTTCTGAAAATAACCGAGGTAAATAGTGGCGTAAAAAAGAGTAGAGAAAGTGCAAAAATGATCCTACAAGACTGAGAAAGTGTAGGAATTACCTTGTAAAATCTGAAAGTGTAGAATTAACCCTATGTTTTGGTAAAATAGTGCAATTATACCCATTTTGTAGAATTCTACGTTGACTAAAAAATAATCCATTGACAAAAAATGAAAGACAAAAATACCCCTAAGTTTTAAACTGATAATTCTGAAGACCATTTCACCCCTCAATACCTCTTCTTCTTATTCAGCTGGCTTCTTCTTCATCTTCACATCAACACCAGCACCACCGCCACCGCTACCCACCGCTCGCCATCGTTGACCATGAACCGCCTCTGTTGATGGCTGCCAACACCGGCGTCAACCAGAATCTCATTTTTTTCTTTGTCAAAATCCACATTTTCTCAAATATGATCTCTCCACCACCTCACTACCGTTCCTCACCATCCGCCGCCTCAAGCAACCTAAGAATCACCACCCCGCACCCTCCAGCCAATCCCCGTCCACCACCACCAAGCCCAGCAAATCCATGCCAAGAGTTGCCATCGGTCAAAAACACTAACCAACTAACAACTTAGGCAGCTTCAAACAACTAACAACAATACCAAATCCTTATTTAACCCTAAAAACAAAAAAATGCAAAATTACAAATCCTCATCTAATCCACCTCCACCGGCCTAAACCCTAGCTAAATGAGGATACCGCTCCGTCTAATCCTTGACGTCTGAGCAGTGGTTTTAATGGTGCGTCCTAAACCCTGCCAAAATAAGAACGCCACTCCGCCTAATTCTTGAATCTGATTGGAAAATGAGGATGACACTCCACCTAATTATCTGGCTTCTAAGCGGTGGTTCAAACGGCTCTTTTCCTGGCGTCTGAACTAGCACAAAAGAAAGGGTGAGCAGTGGTTCGAATGACACGACATCTGAATGAAGGTTGTGTTGGTATGAACGCGAGGGTGAGTAGTTGTATGAATGCGAGAGTGAGTAGTTGTTCAAAAGGCTCAGCGTCTGAATGGTGGTGGTGGTCTAAACGCGAGGGTGAGCTGTGGTTCAAATGGCGCGACGTCAGAACAGTGGTGGTGGTGGTTGTGCGTGGGATAAGCAGAGGTGGTGGGGGTGGGGCCTGAGAGAAAGAGACGATGATGAGGTTTGGGTTATATTTAATTTGAATTTTAAGTAGTTGTGAAGCTATTATTGTCTTTTCAGATTTAAAAAAAAATAGACTCGGGGGTATAATGGTCATTTCACCTATTTCTTGCCAATTTGGCCATCGACATTTTGCTCAACGAAATTCAGGTTATATCTGCACTTTCAAATTTTACAAGGTTATTTCTGCACTTTCAAATTTTACAAGGTCATTTTTGCACTTTTGACCAAAATATACGGTTAAAAATGCACTTTTCTCTAAATCATATAATTTTTACCGCGGTTCATAACAGAGGTAAAATTTATTTTTACCTCAATTTTTTCATAAAAACCTTTACCTTGGAATGAGTAATAATACTTACCGGTGAGAATACATAGTAAAATTCACAACCCAGTTTTATTGAAAAATCACATCCCAGTTTCATTAAATTCAACTCGCATTACAAAATACAAATATGATGCAGCTTCGATTAAGTTCATGGTGACATGAAGTGGAAGAAGAAGAACGGGAGACATTCTTTATCAGATCTCTAGATATGCCAACAACATCAGCAACAAAAGGCTAATTCCACCCCCAGTTCCATCAAAACCCTAGCTTCTTCCCCGAAAAGTAAGGTCTGTTGATGTACCTACCAGAACCCTCAAAATTTTGACTGATGTAATTATGAAGAAGAGGAGGAAGATGATGATGATGAGAAGCAGTAGAAGAAGGTCAAGCTTATAGTGTGTTTTCCCCAATCCGACGAGCACGTGGTCCGCGCGGTTGTGGCGCGTCAAGGACACCTGTTCGGTGTAGCTAGTGGCTCGACAGAGTTGTAGTGTCAGGTGGAGTGGGTCAGTGGTTGCGTTTGGTGGCATAGATTGTGGAGTTGAGTGGTTCAGCTATTATTTTAAAGGTTGTTAGCACAACCCTAATGTTATCCAATATGTCCTTTATGCATGCGTTAACCAATGCATTTTACATGTTTGTTATTATATTTTGTTTGGTTGATTCAAAAGGGTTTAGATGACTGTTGTTGGTTTTCTTATCTAAATCCTGAGTTTTGTAGACTTAATTGGATCTAAGAGACATTTTGTCCCCATGAGCATCTAGATATTCTTCTGTTAGTTAACTAGTAGGTTGTTTTTTGTGAACTTTGGCAAGTTTGTAGAAGGCTATCCACAAGGGTGGTAGTAGATATTTGAAGGCCATTCGCAAGGATGGTAATAGATGAAGGTCATTTCCAATGATGCTAGTAGATAGAAGGCCACGAATCAAAACGTGCTAGTAGATGGAAACGAGCAGGAAAAAGTTGGAGTCAAAGTTCAACATTCTCAAGATGGCATAGAGGCACCCACCAGTACGGCGGCACCAACCGACGCAATGGCACCAACCGCCGACACGTCTATACCATAGGTCTCCAGCACGACCTTACCACATCCTTCTGGCATGAGCCGTTTGGTTCAACAAGGTCCGCACCGTCCCAAAACCTTGTGAGGCTAAGTATGGACACGGATCGTTCCCTTTTACATGGCCCGTGTCATTTTAGTTTCAATATTCATAGGATAGCCTACAGGGTGCAAAAAGTAACATGGTTGTGCCACAGTTTTGCTCAAAAACTAACACCCAGCCGATGGTCTGTAAAAGATCACACGACCCTCACCGTTCAACTAATCAAGAAGTTCTTCTAGCCAATTTCCCAAGCGAAATGATGCGGGCGCAAGCTTCAGAGGTAAAAAAAAAAGAGGTTCATCTAACGGTGTGCACCAAGTGGAAATGTCCGTGTCAAACACTGCCGGCACGGCCATGCTTGGAGCATGACACGTGTGTCACGGTCATCCTCTCAAGGGGTTAACTGTTCGGCCTAGCCGTTCTAGAGTACCCCGATTACCCCCTGTTTTCCACACACATAGAACTTAGATTGGTTTCTCCCAACATACCAAGAATTTAAAGGGGGCGTGGATGTATATGCAGTGGAAATACACACACGAGTTTAGAATGGGAGTAAGAGTTCAGAAACACGCAACGAAGGAAATATAAGGCCCATACAACTTGGGGAGAAAGTGCTAAATTTTAATATATTGCAAAGGTAACCTAATGTGGGTAACATAGTACTCTACATATATGTTGTACAAAAGTAATTACAAGTTCTCGGTACAAGAACAAAAAGAGGTAAAATAAAATAAAGGGACGCAGGCCTGGACCTCAAAGAAAGAAACAAAGCAAAGCTACTAGCTAACTTATTAAAATAAATAGATAAAACTTCTGGGACAAGGAGATTGGGACAAGTCTTATTGGGTCGTGATTTAACACTTAGTGCGCTGGCCAGGCAGGTGACCTGGTGCTGCGCACAGGCTTTAGGAATGAATGGATGAGGCATTTTTCACAGCGCATCATGGGCTTAGAAGGGGACATCATGGGCCAAGATCGGTTGGGTGGGTGGCATTAGATAACCCAGAGGCATGTGCATCACGATTTAGGGAGACCGGTTCGTAGGCACGCGTTGTGTGGCATGTGACTGCATCACTTTTGTAGCGTGCATGCGGGCATGTGGTTACGTTGAGGATGGGTGATAAGCCTAACCCTATAACGAACTCCCGTAATTGATTCAAAAAATGTCCCCAAAGCCATCAATCCTCTAAGGGGCTTCGCAACCCAGACTTTTCTTGTACACTTCTGCCATAAGAAAGAGGTTGATCCTTTTGTTGCCGCTGGTGTATTTTGATGTAGTCGTGGTCATCGACTTCTCTTCAGTTTCATTTTGAGCTGGCTTGATTTTATAGCACCAACTCCTTAATCGCCGATTGAAAAAATTTCCAACTCTGGATGCTGTCCAGAATGCATCACCATCCATTCATGTTTCTGCCTCTGGCCTTGTGGAACAACAAGGGTTTGTTGATGTGAATGATGACTCATCTTTACTCGTTGGTTTAGCTTGTTTAACCAACTCAAAAAGGGTAGTTTAAAGGGCACGCCAGCCAGCATATACATCTTTGGAATCCATATCTTCTTGGCAACCGACGAACGCTTCCTACCCTCTTTGCTCAACAAATCCTCATCTCTCGTAGCCGGGGAGTGACCCACAACGACCCTAAGCCTTTATCCTACCCATAACTTTCTCCAACTTGAGCTCCAATCGTGATGCATTTGTTTGAGAGACATACACAGGGCTAGCTCCAGTATCGACCATCGCTCAGATTGGTTTTCCATTCACGCGCACGTCCATATGCATTAATTATCCATCTTCCTGTTGCAGTGGTTTCACTCAAACAATCTCTGGGTTTTCAAGTTTAGGTGCAGCCTTCTCCACTTTGCTTGACGGAGCCGCAACTCTCTTTGCTTACACTACAGCAACCGCCTAGTCGATCTCAGGCGCTGTTAATGGATTTAACTTCCCTGGCTCCATTCATCCCACCATGGAATTACATAATAGATTCAACGCTTCCATGGAGTATGGTTCCTCCTCTTAGGACCAAGACTCATCAGCTGAACGCTCCTGAACTACCTAGCTCAGTGCCTCCCTTATTTGTCTCGAGTCCTTGAGCAACATGGTAGTGATCCTATGCTCTGTTGGATAGTCAACAAGGGTATGATTCCTTTTGCACGTCTCGCACACAAGTCAAGATTTACCATTCTATCCTTCCCACTTTGCTTTGTACCCTATTGAACTAGCCGCACTTGCACTGGGGCTTCTACCATTCCTTCATGCACTCGAATTGGGCTTGAAGCTACCTCTTCTGCTTGGACTGGGTCTAAATTTACTCCCCAATTTGGGAAAACTCGCACTTGGACCATTGTCCACCTTGGCTACAGTAGCACCGTTCACCTCCCAATTTATTCGTTGCGATCCTCCGCCCCTATAGTCCTCAAGACTTTAGACGAATGCCACCAATGAGTTTTAGTCAGTGCAATGAGCTTTTTTATCTCTATTATAGCTCACAAATTCAATCCCTTATTGAAGTCATTGAGTTTGTACTCCTTCGGATGGTCAGGAAAGTCGAGTATACAAGTCTGTACTCCTTCTTGAGTATAAACAACCACTGTTCCTTCATGTTGTTAGGCATGAATTATTGCTTCACCTTAAGCTTCAATTCATCTCATGTGTCGATGGCTAGGTGACCTGCCTTTTCTCCGTGTCTCGTCAACAATGACTTTCTCAACTTCCGAGTTTATCTCAATTGCCTAAAAGTATTTCTCCATTTTGTTCAAAAATTTGTCAAGCTCTCTAGCATCACGTGCCCTATCATATTTCTTAGGCTTAGGGACTTTCCGTTTATGCACAACATGGCCACCACCGCCACCACCGCCCATACCTTGGGATAAGTTAGCCATAACTTGTATAAGTACGCGTACATCTCCACCAATATGCTCGATGATGCCTCTCATCTCAGCAATGCTGGACTAGCGAGATGCCAAAGCTTTCCTCAGCTCAGCGATATCCTCATCCTGACGTGCTACCTTCGCGTTGTCCACTTCAATGTCTCTACTGATAATGTTAACATCCAATTCGGTCTGATCCACATAGTCAGCTAGGCTTTCTGACCCTTGTGCCTCACCAAAGAGATCTCTCTCAATGTTCTCCAACCGATTGATCTTCTTTGACATAGTGATGACCTCTTTTACTATGCGCTCAAGGATTGCTTGAGCTTTGATAGAAACTGTCATGAATCACCCTCTCAAGGGGCTAACTGTGAGGCCTATCCATGCTAGAGTACCCGGACTACCACATGTTTCCCACTCATGTTGCACTCAGCTTCGTTGCTCCCAACACTACAAGCCTTTAGAGGGGCGTGGATATTTATGCAATGGAAATACACACACGTGTTTAGAACGGGAGCAAAAGTTCAAAAACATGCAATGAAACCAATATAAGGCCCAAAAAACTTTGAGAGAAAGTGCTCATTTTTAATATATTGCAAAGGTAACCAGATGTGGGTAACTAATTACTCCACACATAAATTGTACAAAAGTAGTTATAAGTCCTTTGTACAAGAACAAAAGGATGTAAAAATTAAATAAAGGTGCACAGGCCTGGACCTCCAAGAAAGAAACTAAGCTAAGTTACTAGCTAACTTATTACAAGAAAAGGAGAAGAATTTTGGGACAAGAAGCTTGGGAAAAATTTTCTTGGGATGTGACTCAACACTTAGTGTGCTGGCCTGACAGGCGAATAGGCGTTGTACGCACCGGTGTTAGGCATGAACGGCTTTGGCATTGTGCACAGTGTATCATGGGAGCAGAGGAGGACATCATGGGTCGACAGAAGCTAGGCGAGAGGCACTGGATGTCCTAGAGACATGTACGTCGCAGTTTAGAGAGACCAGTTCGTAGGCATGCGTTGAGCGGCATAGAACCGTAGCACGTTTATGGCATGTGTATGGGCATGAGATTACGTTTAGGTTGGATGATAAGCTCTAACCACTAACATCATGTCAACCCCAGCCGACACAGCCGTTCTAGGAAACACGGGTCGTGCCAGCCTCTAGCTAGCATGACCTTTCCCAGCTGCACGGTTCATGCCGATTTTAGATGGTTGGGTTTACCCCCTATTTTGGGGTTTTTTCCATGGCCCAATTACCTATCACTATATATAAGAGCCTATGTCTACTAGGGTTTGAATTTTTGCTCATTTTAGAATCCTAATAGTAGGTAGAGAGAGAAGAACTCTTCATTCTCTCTAATTTATTTTCTTCTCTTTACCTAATTTTTGCCCAAGCACATTGAATCCGATGAAATATTTGGGTTCAATGGTTAGGGAGTAGATAATAAACTTGGGCTTTGTATTTGTATTCCTGATTTGGTGTTTGTTTTGGGAGATTCTATAAATCTACCTATCTTTATGTGTTTATGATTATTATGTTGGTTGTTCTTCATATTCTTATCAATTGAATGATTGTCACACTAAGATTAGATCACACCATAATTTATTTTCATGTTGGCACACTTACTAATATCCTATGGGGGGGAAACCTAGATGTATGCGGGTAACGATAGTCCGGGACCGTATTGGTGTGTGCATGTGGGTCACCGAGTAACCGTTATGATTGACCATACACTAGTCTTAGCAGTAAAATTAGCCCGAAGGGTTACAAATAGAGATAGCATTAGTAGTAAACTAGGGTTAGCATGATTCAAAAACTTGGAGCCATCGATAAGGTGCCTATCCCCTTGCCTCTATAGTCCTAGGGAGAAGCATTTGTAATGGAGTGCCCAAGACGTAATAGAACGGGGATGAATCAGACCTGCACAATGTGCCACACCATTGTTGCACTTCCCTAATTATAGGGGCGATGTCGATGGAAGAAATGTGTTCACCCATATGTGACAAATAGGGGGTAGTGTTGACCATCGACATACCCTACGTGTCATAAGCACTAGGATATGTTTGTATATCTTGAATGTGATTGAATCTAGAATCAAAACATAACACCGATCATGTTAGGCAAATATTCCCCTAGTTTCAGAGATAAGTAGTTTTACTCTCTTGTGTTTTTGCATGCTTATAATTTTTTATCAACCCCCCCAAACTGTTACACAACATTAGTTATTCATGACACGTGATTGAATTAATGACTAGATTTCGGCTCTGTGTGGTTAAATTTTAGATTCCAAGCATCTTTGTAGATGATTCCGGTCTTGCCAATATCTACCCCATAGGTAGTATAGTAGTAGGAACGGGAAATACATTATAAATTATTATCTTTATTCCTTAAAAGTGCCTCTCAACAAGTGTTAATAACCCCGAGTGGACGCGGGTCAAATTTTGGCACCGCTGCTGGGGATGCTAGTCTAAAGGTCCAGTCGTTAACTTGTATAGCTTGTTAGTTGAGTAGTTAGTGTTATTTTTGTTTTTGTTTTCTTGAGTTTGTTTTTGTTTTTGAGCCTTTGTGATAGTAATCCATGTACCTCTAACCCCTGTGCTAGTGTTTTTTCTTAGTTGGGTATTATTTGGTTCTTAGTTTATGGTACACACCCGTGCCACGAACCAAAGAAATCTACACTATCTGACAAAAATTGTAGGTAATCAGAGAAGAAGGAAGAGGAGAGCTAGAGTAGGGGTTCCACAAGAACCAACTTTTTTAGCTGAAGAGACAATAGTTATGGCAGAAGACAATCACACTCTTAGGGAGTTGATGGTTCCGAACATGGAGAATCAACCCCTATGTATTGTTTTCCCAAAATTTCCATTGAATGTGACTTGTGAGCTCAAGAGTGATGTGATCCAATGTTTTCCAACTTTCCATGGGATGGCCGGTGAAGACCCGAACAAGCACTTGAAGCCACCGTGAGTTTCGGAAGAAGACTACAACTTGAGATCCTTTCCTTTCTCGCTAAGAGATGCAGCTAAGAATTGGGTATATTATCTTCCGCCTAGATGCATCACTTCTTCGATGGACATGAAGTGGAGGTTCCTCAAAAAGTAGTTTCCATCTTCAAAGTCTGCAGGTCTAAAGAAATATCTCTCCAACATATCTCAATTTGCAAAAGAATCCCTTTACGAGTATTTTGAGATATTTAAGAAGTTTTTGGCGAGCTGTTATTATCATCCGTTCAAGGAGGAAGATTTTTGGTGTATTATTTATTCAAAGGGCTATGCGACAAAGACATGAGGATGGTGAATAATGCATGAAATGGTTCGATTGCCAACAAGAGTCTGAGAGATGCAATGGAGATTTTTGAAGAAATGGCCAAAAGGATAATGCAATTTGGCACTAATTCCCGAGTGAAGACATTGGATGAGCTGGCTCAATGTCCCAAATTGGAAAGCAAGTTCAAGCGCTTGCCTCTATAATGAAGTAATTTATGAAGGGAAGAGTCCACCAAGTCAAGGTTTGCGGCATATGTAGCCTTCGTCATCCTATCAACACTTGTCTACAAGTGGTTAAAGATTTTGAAGTGGTGAAAGTGTTGGATTTGAACGGTGGAAATGGGCAACACTTTGCTTTGGAGTAACAGCAAGGATTTTGAAAGAACCAAGGCAAAGATAGACAAGAACCCTATGCAAATACCTTCAATTCTTTGTACCGAGATCACCCCAAATTCCATGGGTGTGGGGAGGAAACTCAAGGGTACAATCGAGGTGGACAACCCTACCCGAGAGGAAAAGGGCCTTTAAACAACAACACCGCTTTATACAAGTCGGATCAGGAGGAGATCTTGGATACTATTGCTCAATTGGAAAAGAAACAAGATGTGTTCGTGAAGCGGAGAAGGAGATAAAATGAAGATATTGGCATTAGAGCTTTTTCGAGTATCAAGAATCTCAAAATTCAAGTCGACCAACTCACCACCTCGGTGAGTCAACTTGAGACCAAGGAATCCAACATGCTCCCTTCCCGACCCGAGATCAATCCAAGAAACGTAAGTGCATTGAAGCAAAGGAGTGGGAAGGAGGTGCGTGAGCCCAAGAAGGAAATCTTGCAGGAAGATGATTTGATGGTGGAAAGCAACAAGACTAATTTGGAGAAACTTGAGACTATTATAGAGGATGAGCCCGTTAAGGAGTTTCCCACCACCGAGGCGAGGGTGATCCCTCCACTGCCTTTTCCTAGTGCACTTCGAGGAAGGCCGAAAGTGGCAACCGATGAGGCGCTCATCCGCGAAATCTCCGAGAATGTTGAGGTTAGCGTTCCAATTTTGGATTTAATTGAGCATGTTCCCTCTTATGCTAAATTCTTGAAAAATGCATGTAATAAGAAGAGGAATAAACCAACTAGGAAGGTAGGACAATCGAAGAAGGGGGGTGACTACTCTAAATCATAGGAACTTGCTTAAGAAATGTGATGACCCAGTGATGTTTAAATTCCTATCTCCTTAGGTGGAAAATTGATGAAAAATGCTACGATCGACTTAGGAGTATCTATTAATGTGATCCCTTCTAGCCTTTATGAAAACCTAGACATATGTGAGTTTAAGGAAACTAGGTTAATTTTCCAATTAGCCGATCATTCCCAAGATAGCACTCCAGGTTTAGTTAAGGATGTAATGGTTAGAGTAGGAAAATTAGTGTTTCCGGCGGACTTTTATGTCCTTAAAGTAGTGCACGATGGTGGTGCGCCATCAATTTTATTGGGGAGGCCTTTTCTAAACACGTCAAGAACTAAGATAGACGTTCATTTAGGAACACTAACCCTAGAGGATGACAGTAATAAGGTGGGATTCGAAATCTATAAATCTAAGCATGATTGACCTATTCCCTCTCTTATGAGCAATGCCATAACTTTGTGTGATGAGCTTTCCCAATTTGAAAACCCTTTCATGATTAATGATAATGATTCCTTGATGATAATGAAAATGATTTCCTAGATGATATTCTTGATGATAATGAGAGTAATGAAGAAAATAATATTTTGAGCTTCAGTTGTGATAATCATGCTGATGAAACATATGCTATGCATGGCTTTAGTGATGATATTTCTATCATTGACTGTTTTCTATGCTCATTAAAATGCAACGGTTATTGGAGAGTGGCAATGACTTAACAACCTATCGACTATCTCCTCAACTCGAGGAACTAGCTTAGGACTCGACATTAGCTTGGTATGGACATTAACTCTTTATGGCGAGCAAAGCGTGTAAAGGTAATGATGGAACTTTGTGGAGACCTCTCTACAAGAATATCATTGGGAGGTCATCACCGTACCTCTCAAAGATACAATTCATAAGTCCTGAATGCTTACTAAACACAGTTAAGTAGATAGCGTCAAATTGGGGTTGTCCATAAAGAAGAGAGATTTTCCTAAGGGTTTTCACATATATAGGAGAATACTACACTAGATATAAAGATATGCACACACACACACACACACACACACACACACACACACACATATATATATATATATAAAAGCTTGTAAAGAGTGGAGGGGGAGTTTGGGTTGGTTTTTCTAGGTTATCAATTTAAAGACAAGTTAAATAGCAAGCAATGTAAATATACTAAGTATGCAACAAACTACTAAGAAGATTTTAAACACAAGTTACGGGACCTTGGGCGCAATTGATTTCCACTTCAAAGCCTCTTATCTAACATTGAACATACAACTTATTCAATACTTTTACTACTTGTTGTGAAGATAAATCTTCTATTATTCTTTGAAAGTAGTTTGCAAAAGTGTATTTGACATCTCTTGCTAAACCTCACTAATAACTCCTTTAGTCGATCAACGCCTAAAAGTATCCCATTAATGACATTAAGTACAAAGAAACAAGAAGCATGGTAACACTTATAAGCACTACACCATGCCTAAGCATTGAACCAATTCATGCATTTATACAAGATTAGTCAAGAACGTTCAACGTTCATAAACTTCTCCTATTTTCTACCCAAAACAAAAATGATAAAGAATTTGACATTATCACATTCTTATAGCATTTAGGAAACCATCAAAACCATTAGAAGCTCTAATTCATACCCTTGAATTCCATATCAAAAGAGAGGGAAATTAGCTACTTTCTCCTGACCCTAACAAGAAATCATACAAACATTTCATATACTCAAACTTCCAACACCATTAATGCATTCAACAAAAAACATTCAAAGCACAATAAATACACAATAGCAAAGCATTAAATTAATAGAAATGATTCTCAAGACATGGATAAGGAAGGCTCAATCAATTGCTCCCAAGTAGATTACTAACCTAGATAATGAAAACACATAGCTAAACTACAGAAACTAAGAAAAAAAGAAGAAGAAAACTAGGGTTTTTAAGCCCAGAATCACGCCGGAGGAAAAAGGGTCTGAAGAGAGAGGATAAAGTTTTGTATTTAGAGTACAAAAAAGGAAATATTTCTTGCCACCCGTCCATCGTGACTCATGACACATTCGTCGCGAGTCACGATAGAGCCTAAATTCAACATCTTGATTTCTTTCTTCTTGTTGTCTCAATCCTCATCTTCACATCACTTTTCTTTAATCCCTCTAGTCTTCAAAGCTCAAAAGAAGGTCTTCAAATCTTCAAAAATAGTTTTTGAAGTCTTCAAATTCTTCCAATATTTACCTTGTCACAAAAAATCCCCTAGAAGAGTAGTAAAAGCGCAAAGTCGCTCTTAACTCATCTTACGGAATTTCAAGGCAAAATGCCACATCCAGAGCACAAAAGTGTACAAAGTGAATCCAAAAGGTCCCAAAATAACCGTATAAAATGGACACATCATTCATCGTAGGTGGAGTTGCCGATGGAGACATCAAAGACCTAACAGTGGGTTATTATTTTTATCAAATTGTATGAAAAAATAATAATTCGTGAGGATGACAATAAAAATACTGTGCTATTTCTTTCATTGCTTTGACATTTTTGGGTAGATATATTTTGCATGTTTTTGTGTGTGACAAAGTATCTTGAGGTTAAACTCTTATTGACTGTCAAGTTTAAGATTGAGTCTCATGCTTTTTATTTGAAAGGAAATAGAACTTGATAGGTGAAAAGTTTTTTCGGAAAAATGGAGGCATTTGGTTAAACATTACCCTGTTCACTAGCTAGCCTCGTGTCAAGCCCCATGCAACACGAGGAAACCTCATGTTAGGCCCCTTCAAAATGAGGCTTCATGTGGCACACTTGTGTCACTGCCTCGTGTTATGCTGTTGGTGGGGCAAAAATGCAGATTTTTAAAAATTGAAATTTTAAGCCAAAACATGCTTTTTTGGCTCATTAATTCAGAAAATCTTTTATTCCTAAGGATTGTTGATGTAAATAGTACCATACTTAACATCACCACCTCTCTTAGGAATTAATTAAGTGGTACTTTTGTCCCCTAAAGTTACTATTTTGACCTATGCCGCCTTTATCTCCTTTGTACCTCCCTCTTACATCACCCTCTCTTAGAGGAGCATGAACTACTCAAAATAAGAGTCCATAGATGATTCCCCTACCCATAGGAATCATTTAGCTCATCAATTCCCTCAAGAACACTAACTCTCACTTCACTTTGGAGAAACTCGGAAATTTGAAGTTTTTTCTCTCAAAAATTAGCATTTTTGCTTCTTCTTGTGTGGATTGTTTAGCTCTTACCTTCAAATTTCGGATATATTTTGAACCTTGTGTTTACTTTCCTTCTTTAGCATGATTGTATTGTGATAAGAAGGACGGTTTTCTAAACTTTGAGGTGTTTTTGGGAAGCATGTGGATTATATGAATGATCTTGCATTGAACCAAGTGTGGGGGAAGTATATGTTCTTGTGCTTTAATGATATGATCTTTCCTTATTGTGGTTCTTCAGGAGGAATGATTTTTGATTGCATGATCTTCTTAATCGGTTGATATGAATTACCATGAGTGTGTTATTTAGGAAGAATGATTCTTGATTGACTAACCTTTATGTTGAAATATCATGGTTTTGAATATCTTCGATATTTAGAAGAGTATTCTTCTTGAATGATACTTGATGCATATATTTGGATATTCTTGCATTACCTTCTTCTTCTTGTTATGATATAATGGCCCCAAAAAGAAGTAGGCCTAGAAAAGGAACAACTTCCCGAGGCGAGAAGGGGAAGAAGTTGGATAAAGTTGGGAGACAAAAGCCGACGACTTCCCTTCCTCCCAACCCCGCCTTTGTTATTGAGGATTTCATGGAGTTATCCAACATTTCTTGGAGTGCGGACTAAAGGTGGAGGTACTTAAATGTCCCAAAGATGACCATTTTGGAGAGGAAGTTTGCATGCAAGGAGACCTTAAAATCTCTAGGCCTACTCGAGCCCATCACTTATTTGCTACACTGGATAGGCCTAGAAGGTTTCTTGGATATGAATTCCAAGACATACATAAGGTGGATTTTGGTGTTTTTGGCAACTTTGTAGCAAGCAACGGACAATGATGGGAGGAGGATTATCCATTTCCACTTGGATGATAAGGAGTACACTATGTCGCACTGAGAGATAGCCCGAGATTTCGGGCTATCCTACGGGAAAGAAGTTCCATCATTGAGAATTTTTCGGAGAATTCTCTCAGGCACAGAAAGGAGAAATTTGAGCAAGAGTACCTCAATAGTCAGCCCGGTTTTGCAGTACGTCCAGCGACTCTTTTCCATGGGCATATTTTGCCACAGAGAGATCTCACAATACCCCAGCTGGGACGTCCAAATCCTTTGGGCAATATCCCCATAAGGGACTTTCTACCACAATTTAGTAGGGGCCTTCGTGGAGGAATTCTTAGCCACGGGACAGAAGAAAGGTGGGAAGAAACCAATGAGAAGCATGGTCGGACTTCTAGCCTAACTCTTGGGACATTCGGATCCTTCTCTATTCGCATTGGCAAACTTAGGTCGTTGGTGAACTAGGTACACTATGGGAAAGCTAGCACGGGCTTCAATGATTCCTACCACAACCTCGGAGAACCGGTTCATTTAGTTGTACAGTGGCGCTATGGTTTGCAACTTCATGGTTCTTCCACAAGCAGAGTGCACCACTATCAATTAAGACTCTTTATTGTAGAACTTGTTTCTAGCATGCGATC
Source organism: Rubia tinctorum (assembly GCA_032355605.1). NCBI lineage: Eukaryota > Viridiplantae > Streptophyta > Magnoliopsida > Gentianales > Rubiaceae > Rubia > Rubia tinctorum. Next base: position 12,794 of record JAULKM010101088.1, on the reverse strand, counting down.
CGCGATTTAAGAAAGGCTTCTACAACATCTTATCATGCCCAAACATGAACATGGAGAACACTACTGCATGACAATGTCACTAGCATCAGTATTTTCCCGCAATTGCACTGGTAAAATCTCCCCCAAAATATTGGTGCGTAAGTATAGTGGTGTACTTGGTCGTTAAAAAAGGCACCGGTATGAGAATACCGATGTATATATTATTATGTACCGGTGTATCGTACTGGTGCTAGGAATATGAAAATAATGTTTATAATGAGGAACAAATGTAGTTATTTTTCAAATGCTACGGGGGCACAGTCACAATTGCACCGGTATGGTGAAGAATATCGATGTATATTGGCATTCCACATTTGTACCGGTATTGGGATGAGTATCGATGTATAATTTTAAGATACCCTTGCACCTGTATAATGAAGAATAAAGCTACAACGAAATATTACAATTGCATCGATGTTTTGCACTGATAATTTATTTAAATTCCAGTTCTATTTGAATTTAAGGTTACACCGGTATTTAAATATTCATTTAGCGGTATTGTGGAATTCTAGTGGTGTAACTTTGTATTATTTTTTGAACAACCTATTTGTTTCCTGGTGGGCCCTCTCGAATCATTTCTGGAGCATTTACAGCCTGAAAAAGTGAATCAAGAATATTATAAATTGAACCCAACAAATTGTAAGTAACCACAAATGTATGAAAGTATTGATCGTGGAAGTAACAAATTAATTTTAATGTTTAAGAACCCTGCATGCACATAAATAAATAAAACCACACAATTTGTCTAAGAATTGGACCTTAAACCGCCCACAAAAACTCAATATTTTTAAGTACAAAAAGTCAATAGTAAAACTATGATGTTGTTCTTGTCATCCAGCAGTTGCAACGAAGTATTTTCCTGTTGCTGGTACTCATTGATCCATACCCCACCATCTCTCCGCCACAGCTTAAATTTCATAAATATAGTATGGCCCTTGGTCGTCTGGGAATGTCTGTGATAATTATAGTTATAATGTTAGTGTAAAATTTTGTCTGTGATATTTACATTAATAATGTTAGTAATTAAGAATTAGCATATTTGTTCCAAGTGATTTTGACCTCAAGGATATTGTTTGACGTTTCGTGAAAAACCAATTCTTTCATGAATAACATGACAGAGTACCCACATTGCACGAACCAAGCTGAGTTTGGTACAGCATAGAAATGGCACAATTTGTCAAAAATATTTTGGTATCAAATGATGTTTCAGAAATTGATTTGTAAGATTTAATGACTTACCTTTATGTTCTTCATACTCCATGTGTAGTAGGGACTTGGTTCCATCTTTCTCTTCTCCCTTTGGTACATGCAAGCAAGCGTATCATGAAAGCAAATTACAATGTTAAGTTTTTTAAGGAAATTACAGTAATAGATTATCAAATCTATTGATTGTAATACCTGGAAATCACCCTATTCTCGATCACATTGGTTGGTTTGATTACCCCCTCCCCTAGTGTGTCTAATTTAAAAACCTCATCCGTGCTCAGATGGAAAATGATGAGGTACCGATGATTACTGCGGGAAAAAGAAACAAATTAAGAAATGAAATGGAAGAGGTTATAAACGTGATTGGTAAACCTGGGGAAAAGCCTTACATTCTGAGGAAGGGCATAATTTATAACTCATCATCTGTTAAAGCCATTGTGTTCCAGATATTTTTGAAATGTTGTTCGACCTCCTTGTCGATGTCGTTCAAGTTTTCGGTGGTTGAAGGGCGGAATTGGATGCGGCCTGCATTTGATTCGTACACTTTCTCCCAGATGTGCATGTTACAGTAAGGACAATTAACGCATTCAATCCTTATTGATTGAAAATACTAATAAATATTTAAGAATAGGAACTAACCCAATCTATGCATTTATTTGTGCATTATCAATCCAGGTCATTGAGTTACAATATCCGAGCTTGTTGCCTAACTCAACCAGTACATATATGCCCACTTCATTCCTCCACTTGTCTGAAAGGTAGACGGATTGAAAATTGGGAAGAACATGCAGTCATTATTCTTTATCATTTCTATGATAGCCGAATTGCAGTTGTCGATGAATCTATCCCTCAGCGGGAAATCTTTCAAGTTTCTCCTTTTGTGAATCTAGGGATGAACAAGTAACAAGAAATGCAGTTACAAATGCAGTTTATCACTAGGTTTCTTGTCTCCCTTGCCTGTCAAAGAGATGGGCCAATCGACCACGCTATCCAGTGCCTTCCCAACATTGTCAAATTAGTGGTCTTCTAAGGGCAATCCGGCCCTAAGATGGTAGATTGGCTCGCAAACTCTAACGTGATCCACATCTCGTCGTTGGCTATGCTGATGACGAAGGATTTGTCACAACCCACGTGCGACCATGTGTTTCTTACCAAAAACATCTTTGGCGTACAAAGTAACATCTTCTCCATCCTGCAAGTTAGATAGTTGTGGAAAATATTTACACCATATTGAAGAATTGAAGATGTAAAAATTAATTAAGAATAAAGTAGATTTATTTATGTGGGCATACCTCCTCATCACCTTCTCCATCGCTAGGCTCTCCATTTGACTTTGACGCACCGGTAGAGAAGTCCTCCATGGCCTTTTCGATGAATTTCTATTGATCATCAATGCTTGTCGGGACTCGTACTGCCCCTGTAGCTGCAAAGCCCTTGACTAGTTGCTCAAGGAATGACACCATGGCCTTAACGAGCGGTTGATCATTCGATGTTTTCTTCTGTGGTCTTGGCTTGCTCAAGGAACTGCTACCGCACTTTCTGTGGCTGAGATGATGAACCTCCACTGATGTGGGCAGTCCAGTTTGAGTCTCCTTGTACCTGCCCAGGTGATCCATCTTGTTTGTAGCCTTAATGAGAATGTCCTCACCCGGCTTCAATACCAATGTCCCTCGATCCTTCTCCTCGTTCATTCTTAACTATGTCATAAATGAAATGAAAAGTTAAGAATGGGAAAAGGTAGAAACAAATGTTATATTTTCTTAACGTTGAAACAATTGAAAAAACATACGACATCCGCAACAATTTTCCGGACCTCCTTGGATGTGTACTTCCCATCATTGTCCTTGTTGGCCTTCAGGTAAACAAGTGATCTGTCTGGCTTGATTTCCTTATTCTCCAGTTTCATATCAATCTCCTCCTTGGTGAATCCATGATCGGATAGCTTATTCCTCTCCTTTTCTTTAAGGTGCTAAAGAAGTATGTCTATGACTTCTCAATTCCCTTTCCTCCCAGTGTAGTGGGTGTACTCCTTTGCTAAAGCATATTCAGTTGCCTTCTTTCGAATCACCTAAGGGGAGAGATTGGGTTAGAATCAAATTTACTATTGAAGACAGTAATCCAATAATCATATATCGATAGCTTCCTATTCTAAATTTTTGTAAATAATACCTAGAATTACTCTGTCCGGTGCATTTTCTCAAACAATATCCATTCCTCCTCATCCATCCATTTATACTTCTGCCGTGGTTTGACCTTTAATTTTTAAGTCCATTATCCATGTCATGTATGTATTTGTTTGCCACCTTTGTCTTCCAGTTCCAATGTTGGTCTCTCGCCTTCTTGTACACATCTTTCTTCAACAGTTGCAATTGAACTACGGTCAATGTATTGTCAATACTGAAGCATGTTTGTAATGAAAGATATACACATGGATACTTTAATCATGTGTTCATAACGGAAGAAATAAAGAAGGAGATGCTAAAAAATCAATCAAAGAGCTTACCAATACATCCTTCTACGACTCATCTTTTACATCATCGGGGACATCGCTTCAGTGTTCCTATGACCCAAATTTGATGCGGCGCCGAAATGCATAAATTGCATAGACCATCCATGACATCCAATTCTCCATGAAAGCCACCTCTTTCTCGTGGAACTGGATAGAAATAGGAACGGGATTGTTCTCCTTCACTACCATGGTAGACTGATAAGTCGCTCTTCCAAGCTGTCTGCACCAACTTTTTATCTCAAACTTGTCAAATCTCTCACCATACTACCTCCCACATTGGACAAGTCTTTTTCATTATTATTCACTTTCCTCCCATTGCAAGATCCCTTCGTATCTCTCTTAAAACTTTGGGGTTCATCCTTCAACCCACAGTCTTCGCCTCCATCAACATTGTCTTCCTTTATTGATTAATGTTGCAGTGTTCCCTCATTTTCAAGATGGATTTTCAATGGAATAGTTTTGGTTGGTGGTTCTTGCTCTATTACATCTTCCTCGGGTGGGGTAACGTCTTTATTCTATGGTGCTTGTTGCTTCCTCTTCTTGGTTAGTTTTCCACGTTTTAGCAGAATCTATAAGATGCAAAGTCATAAAATCATTCCAAAAAGTAAAGTCAAACATCTAACATAATATGAGCCATAATTATGTGAGCTACTCATATAACATAAATGAGATACATGCTCACTCACACAATACCAAAAAATTAACTCACATAACCATTTCAAAAAGTCATACAACCATTCCAAAAACTTCACTCACACAACCATTCCAAGAAATCATACAACCATTCCTAAAAGTTTACTCACGCAATCTCTTCACATGAATAAACACCGTAGATAAAACACATAGAGGGCCATAGAACGGCCCCGAACTACAACACCACCAATGTAGTTGAACATTTTTTAGCCAAAATAAAGGAAACAAATATTACCCTTATAAATCTCCGCAATCATCATATTCTAGAAAAGAAGTATGAGTATACCATACTACATCATATTCTAGAAAAGAAGTATGAGTATACCATACTACATCATATTTAGTCAAGCACGGTTTTTGTAATTTAATTTTTTTTATAAAAAAGGTTTTCCCTCATCGAGGCATTTTGTTAAACATGTGTTGAGCATAAAATTAGTATTGCTTACCATTTATAATTTCGGATGTGAAACCATTGTAAACTATACCAAGTTGATTTACCTTGTGAGATGCAGCAAATTTGGTGAAGTTTGTGCACTTGAATCCACAAGATTTCACTCCACGAGAAAGGAGGTTCTATGAGATGAATGGTTGTAGAAGATGGTATACTCTTCAACCTTTTATTAAAAATAATGGCTAGGGTTAATGACTTATGAGAGGTTATGGTGATTGATGAGGAATTTTTGTGATTAAATTTAAGAGAAGTTGAAGGGGGATTGGAATAGAAAATGGTCCGTCATTTGTGTGCAACGGCTTTGAGTGTTTGAACATTTTTTTAAAAATAATTCATAATTTTGACACTGGTAAATTGGATAATACTGGTGTAAATTTTTTTTAAGTAGAAGTGCGGGATGAAGCAAAATATTTTAAGTACCTAACACCGATTAAAATACAGGTGCGAATGATAAAATGTTGGTGTAAATATAATCTTTAAAGCAGTTGTGCGCAGCTGCTTTAAATCAAATTTTAGTAACCCAAGGGCGATATTGTAAAATTTTGGTTAAGTCATTAGAACTGGTATTAGGACCGGTGTAAAACAGAGGAAAAATACCGGTGTAATGGAATTTAAAGCAGCTGAGCCCAACTTATTCAATTAAATATATTTTTTTAAATCGAACAACCCGAGAGAAATCTTAGAAAATATTTACTAAGTACGTAGCACCGGCATATATCGGTGCACAAAATATAAAATACCAGTGTAGATGAAATAAAAAGTGGCTGCTCGCAGCAGCTCTAAATCAATTTTGTGGAAATTCAGTTCAACCCGAGAGCAATGTGAAAAAATATTTTCTAAGTAGCAAACACCGGTAGGAATACGGTGCTATTCAGATAAATACCGTTATAAACAATTTCCCGCATTTATTTAAAACAAAAAATTAAATTTCAAATTTTTCCCGCCAAGAAAATTGATTATTGAAACTTGTATATGTTCAATAATACCGGTGTATATATGTTATGCATGGTTAATAATAATTATTTGATTCTCACATTTACACCCCCATATTGTTTTTAACGCTCTAATTTGAAAATTTGTTGCTTTCCTAACTTTAGTAGACATTCACTAAAGGGTTCCTAATTAATTTGAATGAACCCCTAACCCAAAAAAAATTAAATTTGTATGTATTTATACACTTTGAAAAATTTTCATGATGACTCTAAACGTTTACATTCAACCCGACCACCATTCAATGGTTCCGAATATGACTTTATAATATACCATAATTTTTAAGTTTATTAATTGGAACGTCACGGTTGTTACGACCATAGAACTTGTTGAGCCGTGTTTCTTGAAACTAGGTCCTCCAACTTTGATTTTCTCTACCGATACTTTCTGTAACTATAAAAAAAATATCAAATTTTATATTCTATCCTTCAATGTGAATTATAAAATATTTGTGCACCATGGGTCAACTCTCCAAAAGTGCTATTACATATTCTAGAGTAAACGATAATTGGTTTTTTCAAAGTGACAATGTGGAGTTAGAAGATGTCACTTTGAAGAAAACCATCATCGTTTACTCTAGAACATGTAATAGCGCTTTTGGTCCGAATATGTTATTTTGGGGTCCCAACCCGTTCATTTCCTCATGGGTCTAATTTGAAATTACATCTAGGTGGTTTGGAGAGGCATCTTGTTCAAACAGCTTTGAATTTTGAGGTCCGATTAAATTTTTTCTTTTTGAACTTTAATCCCTCCTGGAATCTTGGAATCGTCAAAATTAAAAATTGGTGGCACAAAATTTCCATTAAATACAATACAATCATTACCGTGCATTTCCGCCCCCATCGTGTGTACGAAATGTGGACAAAAATCAACATTGATTGAATGCCAGAGTTTACCAAGAATTGCAGTATGGCCCCAAAATAAATTAGGCCGATCTCCATACCACCGAATTGGACAAAACAATTCCCAACAAGATGTGTCATATAAAAAAGATTTCATACACGGTGATAACCAGTCTTGAAGTGCTGCTATATGTTTTAGAGATAATTTTGTGTTTGTAGTGTAGATGAATACCTTCAAAGCCTAACATTTCCCAAATTTTTTGTTACATAACAAATATAAAAACATTACGATAAATTAATTTACTTGTAATCATCGAAAGAATTAACTTCTGTAAAGTTAGTCAGTTTAACACAGTCAAAATTATCAAAATACTAGAGTGGTATGAAAATCAAGGTTTTACGGACTAAAACATCACTTTCACATATAGTAACGAGAAAATGACTCCACGTCGTCCTCCTTTGCTGCTTCATCTCCATCACGGGTACTTGTACCCACATCCATGTCCTGCACATCGCAATTGTGGTTCGTTGGAAATTCTCTAACGGCTGCGACTACATCAGAAAATTGTTAGCTAAAACCTTTGGCCATGTGGTCGAACTAGGATCTCTAGTAATTAGATTCTTCAAACAAATTCTGTATACGACCTCCAAGGCAGCGACTCTAGATTCAAGGGAAGGGGCTACTATATCAGTCGGTTGTCTGTAAAAAGAATCCACACAAATCTTACCCATTGGTTAGCTGTAAATTTCATGGAGATAGGGGGTAACTTCTGCTCTAGAACAGATGGACGAGATGATACTGCAGAAACCGTATAAACCCATTCTATCCCATTCTTCCCTTAAAATGTTTACAATCTTATCACCAAGATTCCATCGTAGTTTCTTCTTTATTGCGTACAAGTGGGTGAGCCTAGGTTTTTTTACTTCCCTGTTAACGGTAACATGGTATATTCTGGGCACCACAAATTGATACCATCCATTTATTTCTGGAGTCAGCGTATTCTTTAGAATCTTGCTCAAGCCAGGTTTGACCAACTCATCTATGTCGGCTCCTTCCCTCGTTACTGTCTTGACGATCTCCCTACTAACTGGATCTCCTAAAACATGGTAGGATTCGCCATGGGAGTATGGAGTGAAATGAACTTTTCCTCATCCCTTGAAACATTGGGTAACCCGAACAACTCATTTATAGATTCAGTTGTGAGAGAAACAAGTTTGCCTCTACAGTAAACCTTTTTTAATGTCAGCCCACACTTCAAGTTTGCGTAGAACTCACTCACGATGCTGAGGTTGAAAGCATGTGGAGTCTCGCAAAAAAAATTCCCACCCAAGAATTTGGATTGTTTGAAGGAATGGAAGAGACGCCTCTATTCCTCACTCTGTGTGATGCCAGCGTCCTTTATATGCTTCATGTATGGACCTAGCCTCCTCGGACACAAAGGTACTGTCCGTGAACTTCCATGGAGAAATAATTGGTTGATAAGGAGAGGATGCATGGCGTGTCCTTTTCAGATTGGATTTAGGGGTCATTTCCTAAAAAACACATTAAGGCATTTTTTTTCAAAAACCTTGGGTGCAACCTCAATAATTCATCCTATTAAATAATTTATGCGTGGATATGAGACAACAAAGGAAATTTAAACATATGGTTTAATTGGTGGATGTGAATTACCTTATTCTATAAGCTCTATTTTGTAGAATTATTGGTCCCCCGTCAGAATTTATTGAGTGGGGGGAGATAGTTGCAGCTTTTGATTGTTGGTGTTTGGATGGTTTGAACTTGAAAATGTTATTATCTATACTAGTCAGACTTACACCGGAATATTCCGAATAATACCGGTCTATGAACTATAATATGAGCATAAAATATTTCCAAAGTATCTAGCACCGGTATATGTTCTGATGCAAGTTATCAAAATACTGGTGTAAATTATTTTAAAAAGAAGCTGTTTGCAGCTGCTTTAAATGGCAATGACTATTTTTTCCAGACCCGAGAGCAAGGTAACAATGTTTTGGCTAAGTACCTAGCACCGGTACTTTTACCCGTGCAAAATGAACAAAATACCGGTGTGTGTCGATCACAAAAGTGGCCGTGTGCAATTGCTTTAAATGGAAATTGCAATTTTTCAACAACCCAAAATAAAAGTATTTTTTAAGTACTTAGCAACGGTACATATACCGGTGCATATAATGTATATACCAGTGTAAAATGTTCGAATACGCAGCTGCTTGCAGCTGCTTTAAATGGCCAATACATTTTTTTTACCCGAGAGCAATGTTATAAAATATTTTCTAAGTATCTAGCACCGGTATTCTTGATCGGTGCCATTGGAAAAACTATCGATGCCTATGTACAAGATAGAGCAAATCCTCTATTTTTTTACATCGGTTTCTCTCCATTATACAGGTGCATATGTAATTTATTATGAAAAATGACTATTTTTTGTGAACATCTCATCCTTTCTAGTATTACACAGAATGGGGGTGTATTACACAAAATAGGGGGAGTATTACATAATACTCCCCAAAATAGGGGGGGTGAGTATTGCACAAAATAGAGGGAGTATTACAAAATACTTCAAAAAAATAGGGGGGTGAATATTACACAAATCATTGGAATGAAATCCAAATACATGGGGATAACTATCTATATTTTACGCTTCAACATAGTGTCCCCACACATGATTTCACCGCTCTCGTCAACCCACAACCCATCACCGCGAGAACACCGTCCCACCACAGGTCCCCCAACATCTTCCAAACTAGGAAATGTTGATGGAAACTCAATACTATTAATTTTGACCGTGTAGTCAATTTCCTCTCCTGGGCAGCTCAGATGAACTTGTCATATTCGTAGCCTACACAATTCAAGTCCACCAGTGTGAAGCCTGTTGGATTTTCAAACATAACACCAGAACCATGTTCCACCCAACAGCACATGAACATAACTCTTCATAATCCAACTCCCAAATTTTCTCAATCGCCCCACAAAAGGCATCACAGAAACAACCGGATGTTAGTCTCTCTTACTAGCCCACCATATAGATTCAGATTTAATATATACACCACTGTTCTGCGTCGTGCTCTTCTCATCCTTCGCCAATGTAGAAAAACCGAAGTCGTTGATGTCATAGCCTTGGTATCGTTTGACACTGCAGTTCGGTCTTCTTGCAAATGCATGTAGCTTGCTGGACATCCATTCCACGTTGAACCGCTTGTAAAACCACATAACAAAGCTTGGAGAATGCTCTACCTATATTCTGTTTGAAGGCCAGTCTGGATGAATATCTTCCAACATAGAAACATGCCCTTGAACATATATTGCTGTCTCGCTACTATTACGTAAAACATACAGGTGAAAATTCATCAACTCAAAGTTCAAGGGTTTATGAAGCGTACCCTTCAACCGATTGGTCCCATTATTCCTGCTGCAGTGTGTTCCGCCGGGAACACCAACCGCTCTTTTTCCAACCAAGTTTGAAGTACAATACTTGATGATCTCCTCAGCGACATACCTCTGAAGAATCGATGCATCAGGCCGGATTCTATTATGAACATAACCCTTGAAAATATCCATGTGACGCTTGAACGAGTATATCCAATGCATCCCAACTGGTCCGCAAATACGTATCTCTCTAACCAAGTGCATCACAAGGTGGACCATGATTTAATACAATGATGGGGGAAAGAACTTATCCATATGACATAAACTACAACAACCTCCCGCTCCAGTTCATCTATCTGCTGCCTGCTTATATTCTTCCTCTATATCGAGTTGAATAAGAAACACCAGCGCATAATCGTAAATCTAACTTCCTCTTCCAAACAGCCTCGGATCGCAACCGGCAACAGTTATTGCATAAAGATATGAAGATTGTGCGATTGCAATGCATTAAAATGAAAATCATCATTTACAAAGCAAATAACATTAGAATAGTAGCCAGACGGTACCTTCATGCCTCGAATGCTCTCACACACTGACCTCCTCTCAGGAACTAACATATTTTAAGGAGCGGGAGGCAGGTACATTTGCTTCCCTCGAACCTCCGGTGCCAGATCCAATCGAATGCCTAGCTCCACCAAATATTTCCTCGCGTTTAAGCTATCCTTAGCCTTCCTGGGTATGTTCAATAGCGTGCCTCATAAAATCTCACAAACATTCTTCTCAATGTGCATGTCCAAACACTATCGAACCTGAACATTCACCCAGCATGACAATTCAAAGAAAATAGATCATTTCTTCCACGGCCCCACCAACCTTTGATTAATTTTTACCAAGAACGACATTCAATCTCTTCACCTTGTTGTGAATAACCACACCAGTCAACGGTGTAGGTTCCTTTCTCCTCTCCTTACAATCGACGAATGACACCGTGTTATCACTCAACTTGTGCTTCAACGAGAGGAATTTTCAGTGACCCAAATATACTGTCTTCCGGTCATTAATAGTACTAGGTCCCGTCCTCACAAACAGGACAAGCCTTGTGGCCCTTGACTACAAAATCAGAAAGGTTTTCATATATCGGGCAATTATTTATGGTACAAAAAAACATTGCCTTCAATGTAAACTCCTTACCTAGAGAACCATCGAATATTAAAGCGCCGTCAGACCATAGCACATTCAAATCATCTATTAAAGGGGAAAGGTAAATGTCGATGTCATTTCCAGGAGGATTCGGCCCTGAAATCATAATAGGCATCAGGATATAGTTTCTCTTCATCCACAAGTACGGGAGGAGATTGCAAATGGCAAACATTACAAGCCATGAACTTCCTTCGAGGACATATTACTGAATTGTTTCATACTATCGGTACACAGAGCCATTCTCGAATTTCTAGGTTCAGAAGCCAACTTTGGATACATCTTATCAAAATTCTTCCACTGGTTTCCATCATTCGAATGACGAATCATGTCATCATCTTTACAACCTCCTCTATCCACGTACCATGTCAAGTTCTTTTCATCCTTAGCATTCTTAAACAACCTTTTTCAGCTTCAGAATAGTTGGAAGGTACCACATACATTTGGCCGGCACCTGCCTCTTCACCAACACAACAAGCTCTCCACCAACGTCCACGTTTCTCCTTTTCTTATAACGAGAAACATTACGTACGGGAAAAGAAATCGTATCATTTAACTCACCCCTATATAAGACACAATCATTCGGACAAGCGTGTATCTTTTCATACTCCATTCCCAGCGAACACAAAATTCTCTTAGTCTCATAAAGGTTATCCGGGATACCATTATCGGCCAGAAGCTTCTCATTCAGAAACTTAAGCAATTTATTCATGCTGGTATCGCTCCATGAACCAACAACTTTCAAATTAAATAACTCCATCAAACATGACATGACCGTGTCTTTCTTCAAGAAAACGGGATACAATTACCTACCCTTCTCACCTAGAAAGTCAGCTTAACCCTCAGGCCTACCTCTGAATTCATCAACTATCTCCTTGCACATGTCATCCAATTTTGCATCTCCAAAACACTCTCCCTCCCTACTAACTACCACCTACGGGGGTGAATTTTCCTCATTAAACATCCACACCACATAATCTTTTGCAAAACCCTGCTATACAAACGGAGTCTCAGCATTTCCTTACTGTCAGTACGATTTTTATTTCTACAATCACTAAAAGGACACAATATTCACTTCTCATGAAAAAGCATGCTCCAAAAACTCATCCACAAAACTAATATAATCCTTGCTCGCCCTACTAACCTTGTAATACACATGCTTACACATCTCGATGGCACAATACAACTCTAGACATCAATAAATGTGCAACAATCAAACTTCCACATAATTAATTACAATACAATTTCACTACCACATACAAATCATTCAAGATCATTAATACACGACATACACCATTCCACATTAAAATTACCACATTCATAATACACCCCACAATATGACAATCAATAACCATAGCATTAACTACTTCAACCTTGAAAACAAATGACAAACTAATATCAACAGCTACCCCAATCACCTTAACATGATCAAACACACAAGATATATATATATATATATATATATATATATATATATATCTG
>JAULKM010101087.1:0-10291 GCA_032355605.1 Rubia tinctorum | reverse complement strand
TTTGATGAATGCTAGGTAAATGTGGTGATGTCGAATTCTTCGTCATGTTTATTTGTGTAGCAAATGAGAGAGGTTAACGAGCGTTGAACGTTCTTGGCTAATCTCATGTAAATGCATCAATTGCTTCAATGCTTAGACACGGTGTAGTGTTTATAAGTCTTACCAAGCTTGTTGATTATTTGAGCTTAATGCCATTAATAGGATACTTTTAGGCGTTGAATAACTAAAGGGGTCATTAGTGAGGTTTAGCTAGAGATGTTGAATTCACTCTAGTAAACTACAATCAAAGGGGAATGGAAGATTCATCTTCACAAAAAGTAGTAAAGGTCTTAAATAGATTGTATGTCAATGATAGATAGAAGGCTTGGAAGTATAAGTCAATTTCCCCAAGGCTCCGTAATTCGTACTTAATCTCGTTTTAGCTATCGTCTGCTTTGTTAGTTTAACTTGTCTTCTAAATTGTTAACTTAGAAAAACCCAAATCAAAAACCCCCCTTTTATTTGCTTATATATATGTGTGTATCTATATATCTAGCGTAGTGTTTACCATTTTATGAGCAAACACTTGAGAATTTCCCCCGTCTCTATGGACGATCTCGACTTGCCATACTATCTACTTAGTTGTATTTAGTAAGCAAAAGGGCTTTAAAATAGCATGTTTGAGAGGTACACTGATGATCTCCCATCACGTCACCTCTTTTGCGCATTCAATTCACGCACAGGCAGACTCCTTGGTGTGTCACTTCACACGCGGTAGCCCTCTTGTCGCGTCAGATTCAAACGGTAAATTTCTTATCTGGCCACCATCACGCGTGGCCCAACTTTCGGAATTGTCTTGTAATCGTGCATACTCAACTTTGTTACTTGTAATTATGCCAAACTTTGGTGGTATTTCAGGATCTAAGCAATATGACTCCAAGTGGGTTGTTGACTCTAGCGCCACAAAACACATGGCATCTTCTCCGTCTATTGTTGATTATGTGACACCCTATAATGGTCGTGATTGTACCATTGTTGGTAATGATTCCCAACTCCCTATTATTCATGTTGATGATTATCGGATTTCAAAATATATCTCTCTTTATGATGTAGTTATTGTGTCTGATATCACTAAAAATTTACTTTCGATTAGCAATTTAACTTGGAATTTAAATGTTGTCGTCTACTTTGAGGTCATGGTCATAGTGGAAATTGAGTTTATGTTTTAGACTATGGTGCATCTTCTTTGCTGTCAACTGTAGAATCAACTTAGTCGTGTGCATTTTTTTGAAACATGAGATGCTAGACTTGGTCATGTTCCGCATTTCACTATTTTTGGTTTGCGAGCTTCTGGATCTTTATTTGTCTCATCGATTTTTCCTCAATCTACCCATTGTGATACGTGTGAAAAGGCTAAAGGGCAGCATTTATTTATTGTATACAAAGGCTAAACGTACTGCTAGGGTACTTGATCTAGTTCATTGTGATTTATGGGAGTCCTCTTCTATTTTATCTGTCGATGATTTCTCCTATTATGTTATTTTCCTTGATGATCATTCCCGACTCTCGTGGTTTTACCTACTGTGCTGCAAATATGATTTTTGGGATGTTTATCGCCAGTTTGAAGATTTTGTGGAGAATTAATTTTCTTCCACCATTAAGGTGTTTCAGAGTGATGGGGGGACTGAGTTTGTTAATGGTCGTTTACGCTCTCACTTTTTGACAAAGGGCATTTACCATCAGATTCTTGCCCGTATACTCTTGAGCAGAATTGTCAGGCTGAACGCAAGCATCACCACATTGCCGAGATGGGCTTGTCTATGTTATACCACTCTCATGTCATTCTCTCCCACTGGCCTTACGCTTTTGCTGCAGCTGCTTATATCATAAATTGGTTGCCCATTCATGATATTGGCTGACGATCACCATATGAAGTTATTAATGGCCAGGTTCCCATATACACAAACTTCTATGTATTTGGTTGATGTGTTTACCCCAATATTCATCTATATGTAGCTGAAAAATTCGCTCCTCTTAGTTTCCCATGTATCTTTCTTAGGTACAACTCCCAATAAAAGGGATATCGATGTTTGGATCCTATATTGGATAGATATATGTCACCAAACATGCTCAGTTTGATGAAAGTTCCTTCCCTTATTCTGATGGTTCTACTTCAGTATCTCCATTCTCTATGGATGTCTCTAAATTTTTTGATCTCGTTGATGCATCAGCTGATAGTACTGTATCTCTCACGGTGGCATCTCCTCCTGCTCGACTTATCCCTTCGGTTTCCAGCCCTTCTGGATCATCGATGCTATAATCCTCACCAACTATGACACCATGTTCTCTCTTCTTTGTAGATTCAGACCATTAAATGATTGCTTTTATGCATCCTTCTTCTCCTATCTCACTATTGATCAACTCACCCAGTTCACCAGGTTAGCCGACCAGTCTATCTGGTTTCCCTTTTCAGGTCCTTTCGTCTACGCAACTGGTCCTCTGGTCTCTAAAACTTGTCCCCGTTCTCATTGGATGGCTACTCAGTCAGCCACTGGTGCTATTCAGTGCAAAAATTATTCTGCCATTGTTGCTCATAGTTTTCTTGCTGCTTTGCTTGATTAGACAGAACTTATAGATTATTGCTCGGTCTTTTAGGATCTAGCTTAGGTTTTTGCTATGGATGATGAAACAGCGGCTCTTCGTGGACAGCACATCTGGGATTTGGTTCCATGACCATCGAATGTCAACATTGTTAGCTCAAAATGGGTTTATCGGCTGAAATATCATCCCAATGGCACCGTTGATCACCATAAGGTCCGTCTTGTGACCTAAGGTTTTTCTTAGATCACTGATTTTGATTTCGACCATACCTTTAGCCCCGTGGTCAAAGTCTCTACCGTTCGGACAATTTTTACTATTGCCACTGTGCGATCTTGGCCTCTTCATCAGCTGGATGTCAAGAAGGTCTTTCTCAATGACATGCTTGATTCTCCAGTTTATATGGCGCAACCAGTTAGCTACAAGAACCTACTTCACCCAGATTATGTCTATTGCTTGCGTAAGGCTATTTATGATTCAAGCAATCCCCTCGGGCATGGTTTCATCATTTCAGCACCTATTTGGTTCAGCTTGGTTTTCAGTGTAGCTTGGCTGACACTTTTCTATTTCATCTGTCTCACGGATCATCGTTCATGTACTTATTGGTTTATGTTGATGACATCATTCTTACAGGTAAGGATTCGACTATTCTTCAACAGTTCATTGACCGAATGCATTGAGAGTTTTCCATTAAGGACTTGGGTGCTCTTCATTACTTCCTTGGCTTGGAAGTTTCACCCACTCCTTCAAGTTTTCTTCTTGTCCAAGACATGTACGCTAGGGATATTCTTACTCGTACCTGGATGTCTGATGCAGCTCTAGTGTCCAGTTCATTTATGCCCGATTTTCAGCTCCACAGCAGCACCAGTCCTCCACTCTGGAATCTGACACTATATCATCCTCAATTTGGGGCTCTCTAGTATCTGGATGTTACTCATCTAGATTTGGCTTTTGTGGTCGACACAGTTAGTCAGTATCTTCAGAGCCCTCGAGATGATCATTTTTCTGCAGTTACTCGAATTCTCTAATATGTTTGAGGCTTTGCACTTTGGTCTCTCTTTTCACTCTGTCAGCTCTCCCAAGGTGTTGGGTTATCCTGATGCGAATGGGCCCATTATCTTGAGATCTGACGTTCTACCTATGGTTATGTTGTCTTTCTTGGCGGAAACCTTATTTCCTGGAGTGCTAAAAAGCATCCCACTTCGAGTCTGAGTATCGCGCTCTCGCCACCAAGGCTTTCTGGCCAATTCATCATCTATGAGATCTCCGTGTTCCACTTTTCGGCTCTCCACTTTTGTTATGCGATAATAGTAGTGCAATTTTCTTGGCCCAGAATCCAGTTGCTCACAAACGGGAAAATTGCATCGACATCGACTGTCATTTTTGTTTGGGAGTTAGTTGTGGCAGGCAAGATGCGCGTTGCTCATGTTCCCACTATGTTCCAGATTACAGAAATCTTCACAAAGGGTCTCTCTCGTTCTCTGTTTGAGTTTTTTAGATCCAATCTTTGTGTTTCTGAGCATCCGACGCTTTGCTTGATGGGGGGAATAGAGGACTAGGTTTTGTAAGATTAGTTAGAGTCGAGTTACCTTCCGACTCTCTGATATAATCTTCTATTTATTCTCATGAATAAATAACAAACTCATTACGGGAAATCATTCTTAACAAGATTAAGCGAATTGAAATGATTGAAAGTGTCTAATACATAAAGTATTTGAGAAGGGAATGGAAAGTGGGCAGCATCAAAAACCACGACATGAATAGCAGTATCCATTGATTTAGGAACTAAATTGGGTGAGGGAAAATTGAGCGCCAATATTTTACCGCCCAAAATTGTTTTTGAGACCAAAGTACACCGTTCTTATTTTATATTTACATTTTTCACTAAAAAAATACTTACTTATATTTTATACCACTTTCAATTTTTGTATTCTTCAAATTATATGTCATTCAAAAAATTAATTTGTTTAGTTTATATATGGTAAAAGAAATAATTGGCTGCAATATTATTTCATTATTTAATGTACGCAACATTTGTTGTTAGCGCATTTATTAAAATTACTACCTTATATTTATTTCAATAATTAATCACATATTTAGTATTCTTTTCTTAGCCATTCATAACAAAAATAATTTTTTTACACACTAAATTTAACATTACCAATATTATTTTTGAGTGACCAAATTATTTCATAACTAATTCTTACTTACTTCTCCTTTAAAATAAAATCACATTTTTAATTCAGTCTTTGTTGATTAAAACAGGATGTAGAATTCAAATGGTAAATGTTCAAACTCAATTATTGGTGAAATTATATTTGTGCCATTAAATATCATAACAATGAATAAGGCTAAATAAACTTATTTCGTGGAAAATGTGAATAAAATATTTTTTTTATTATGCATTATTTTTTATAAAAATATTTATAGAATATAATTTTAATAACTCTTGGAAAATATCGATAAATTTTAAAATATAATAAACAAAAAGTATTACATAAAGTTTGTACAAAATCCAAAATTCATAGTCATTAATGATTTAGTGAGTAATTTTTTATGAGCAACTCTCCTGACAAGTGGTTTGTACATAACCTTATATACAAGCAAGAGACCTATTAGCAATCTGATAAATTGGGGAAGGGAAAAGAATTTAGATTGAGCTGGGTTGACATGTGGGCCCGGGTTCCTGTCATTTTCTTCTTCTTTACCTGCGGCTCCTTCTTCTTCTTCTTCTTTCTTTGCCTTGCTTTCTTCTTCATTATCTTGCTTTTTCCCTGTTCTTCTTCTTCTTCGCCTCACTTGACTTTCCTTCTCCTTCTCCGTTTCTTCACCACTTCGATTAATCCACCAACATTCAATCCTCCATTGGAAAGATCGATTTCCGATTACGATGCGATATACAAGAACCTGATCAAAATTGAAATCAACGAAAAATTGCATACTTACTAAATTCAGTTCAAATTAAATGGATTTCACACCCTATACATCTTTCTCTTCTGATTTATACACAATAAGGTAACTACCGCAATTACGGAGTTCATGTTGTAGAATTGGACATGAATGAAATATTTGAAGGGGTAAATGTATGAATTACTCTACTATGAACATGTAAAAAATGTGGCATATATTCAAAAAACGAAAAAAAATTGCAAAAAAAAATTCGTATATACTATGCACCTGTTACCTTACAATACATATCGTTTGTATTAAAACATACATTTGTTATAAAAACTGTGAATATGAATTATAAAAAAATTTCATGAGATCACGTATAAGTTAAGTTAAAATTTGACAATTTAAAATTTTTATATTAACTATGCACAGATTTCTTTACGACATGTACTGTTTAAACAAAAGCACACACCTGATTTTAAAATGTCAATTCCTTTTAGAAATGAAAAGGTTTTGTTAGGAGGTAGTGTTTATGTTTTGTTAAAACATTCATTTGTTAGTCTACAACTAGTATTTCTTATAGTATGCTACAAAAAAGAGGTTACATAATTTTGTAAAAAAAATTAATTTTTTTATATGAACTTCACTTGATACCTTACAATATGTATTAATTACATTAAAAATTCTATTTGTTTTCAAACACGGGATTAAATTTTCCAGATTTAAATCAAAGAGATGCCACTAAAAGTCTTGTCGGCATGAAAATAACACATGTAAAAGCATAGCATACTTTGTATAAAAATCATGCAAATGTTGTTGGCTTCATACACGAGAAGAACACTCAACACTTGAACAAAGGGGAAGATACGGAATATTAAATTCTACAAGTGCTCATAAAAAATATATTCTATTATGGAACTAACAATTACAAAAGTATTCCTATCTAGATTAACTAACAATCTCTAATACAATGAATCAATTATTAATCTTCAAAGGTAGATCATTTTCTAATTCCTTAGGTTCAGTGCAGCTTCATCTAAATCAATCTCGTGCCGAAATGTCTTGTGGAGTCGAATGCTCAATATTGTGTGATTCCATACCATTTCAAGTTTGATCAAACTCTTGAAAAAATTCATACACGTTGGATATTTACAGTTGCACCATATAAGCAAACAAGCACAATTTGTAATTTAAAAACAAACAATAATCAACAATGAACATAAAAGTCAAACAAATAAAACTAACAAGTACATATTGGATACTAACAGATGCAATATATAAGTAAACAAATGCAGTTCCTAATTCAAAACGAACAACCAATATTTTTTATTAAAAAAAAGGTATACACAACACAACTTACAAGTACACACTGGATACTAACAAATACAATATATAAGTAAACAGACGTAGCTCATTATTTAAAGCGTACAATTAATAACAAATGAAAATAAAAGGTCATACATAGTAAAACTAACAAATATACATTGAATACTAACAGGTACAACATATAATTAAAAATATGCTACTCGGAAATCGGAAAAAACAATCAGCAAAAAAAGGATTTTTTTTAGTTTTACATAACTAACAGGTACACATCGGATAATAACAGCTGCAACATATAAGTAAATAAATGCAACTCATAACCCAAGATGAACAAGTACCAAGTTTGTTGCAACAACGAGAGGACAATTCAAAATCTACACATAGAATAACACACAAATAAACTCAAAACACATAAAAGTGATGCCTAACACTAAAAAACAAAGAACCTATCAAATTTGAGCAATAGAACAAAAATTGAGCAATAATACAATCAGAAACAAATCCTAGAAATACGACAAACCTCATCTGGCAAACGATGCAACAACCGACGAAGAAACAAACCGGCAGCGACGCCGAAGAAGAATCCGAGAAACAAGTAGACGGAGAATTTCCGAGAAGAGGCAAGAAAAAGTAAAGAACATGTGGAGAAATGCAGAGAAGTGGCGGAGAAACGAGCGACGATGGAGAAACGAAGAAGATGTGGAGAAGAGGTTGAGAACAACGCAAATAGAAGAAATCGTTGGAGAGAGAAATAAGATAAGGTGTAGAAGAAAGGGGAATTAGGTCATTTAATCAAAACCTTAAATTTTCATCAATTACCAAAAAAATGTTTTGCAAAATAGCCCCTTGTGTGTCTATAAGCTCATGGACAGACCGTCTTTCATGAGACTTTCTCAATTTTTATAATTAATCATTAATTGAGAAATATATTAATCTTTGTATATATATATCATAATATCTTGTTTTAGACCAACTAATAGTTAGATGGGGCTATTTCATAATTGATATGGTTAATTGGGTAATTTGATGTTTATTTTTATTTATTGCAACGAAGTTTCTATAACTTTGAAAACTTTTTATATATATATATATATATATATATGAATGTATAAATAATCATAATTTAACGCTAAAAATTAACGAAATAAGGTTTTCTACGATTGGTCTAACCGTTAGTCGGTCTAACAGAAAACTTTCTTTATGCGTAAGGTAATTGTAATTAAGATTTTCTTTATATTTAATGAGATTATATATATAATGAAAATATTACAAATATTACTTATACAATAATGAAATGACATGGTAATAAATAAGACTTAACTTGATGAATTTCGGGCATATTCAGATTATTTTAGAGTCTTTAGTTAGATGTGGTTTTAACTCCTTAAAACGGTCATAAATCTTTCGAAAATTACCAAATCCCGCTATGTTTCTGATTAGGGTTTGGCCGAGTTTAACCCTATAAATAGAAGAGGTATTGGCCAAGATTTACACATCTTTATCACTCATATATTCAGAATTTTTTAGTTCAGACTCAACTGCTTGCGATGTGTTGAAAATTGGAGCAATTGGACCGCTAATTCAAACTATGCATTTCGAAGGCTGGTCAGATTTTGTACATGGATACACCAGTCTAACGTCCTGTTACATGTGAAGGATGAGGCGGGGAGAGACTTAAAGGTAAAAACAATGTTATGATACTTAGTATTTAAATGTTTAATTCTACCTATTAACCAATATACTCTTGTTATTAACCTATATGTTGTGTAATAACCCATCGCAGACAAGTTTCAACTTTGAAATGAAAATGACTGAAGAGAGAAGAAGGAGGTTGAGGAAGAATATTGTAGGCAAGGCTGCCGATGAACATCGTAACTAGAAGTCCAAGGTGACTAACAAGTACATACATTTAATGTCGAGCGAAAAAATTCCAAAGTACAAGCCATGTGAAAAGTACAGGTGGATGGATGAGGAGGAGTGGAAGAAATTCGAGGAACACGGAAAAATTGAGGACATTATGGTAAGTAAAGTTCTTACATGATTTCATAAGTAATATTTAAATATTTATTAACTAATTCATTGTGATAATAACTAATTAAACATTTTTTTGGTTTGCAGAAAAAAACATAGGGTAAGTGCCCAATCAAAGGAAAATAAATACACCCTCCACACTGCACCAAAGGGCAATAGGGCTACAAAGGAGAAGGTGATTGCAGCTAAAAGAGAAGGAGAGAAAGAAGCTAAGGGACTAGGGCTATACAGAAGAAGAGATCGAGCAGGAGATTAGGTCCAAGAATTTCAAGCCAGACATATCGCTTGTCTACCTAGAGTCAAACAAGGGAAAACAAAAAACTATGCAACCCCGAAAGTTAAAGCCATAGTATAAGATATTGTTAGTATCAAATTCATGTAAATTCTATATTTTTGTAAACATATTTTCATTACTAACACAATAATGTGCACCGCGGTTAAGGATGAATCAGGAAAAGAGAAGGGAACCCTAGAGTTGGCACCTGGGTGATGACATTCTGATAAGAGCCACCAGGAAGAAGGATTACCCGGGTCGCTACAGAAGTACCTAGACTCGATTGGAAGCAATTGTTGCTATCCCAAGTATAGAAAGAAACAAGTGCGGCAGCAGCTCCTCGTCCCAAAAGAATGAGATCGGGAACCCCCCCCCCCCCACTGATCAGCCGATTGTCAAGGCGATGGTCGCTTGCCTAGACCAATTGGTAGAGGGAATGGATGCACCAAGTAGATAAATATTCCTAAAGTCCTTAAGTACTCGAAGAGCTTCATTGAGAAGGCTTTGATAGGTGTATCCACCGATCTTAGCATCTCGGGCCGAGAACCCCCCAGCGACGGAGAAGAAGATAAGGAGGTAAATACGCATTACAATTAATACTTTTCTATTTTAAATTTTTTTTGTTTACACCCAAACAACATTTAGACTAACTAAATTTTCACTACGTGTAAGAGGATGTTGAGTTGGTCACCTTATTCATCAATAGCCTAGAAGGACAGAGGGTAAGGGTTGCTGAAACATGGCTCTAGAAATCTAGGCGTCCCGATAAGTCACCTTGTCTAGTAGCTCGCATTTGTGTGTGCGAGCCAATCTACCATTTAAAAGTTGGATTGCCTTCTGCCAACCACCATTTCAATGACGTGGGAAAGGGATTGGGGAGTGTGGTAGACTAACTGATGTCTTTGGTCAGACTTGGAGATGATCCCCACCCCGATGACTATGAAGGCGATCTAACCCAGAACGATGAATTTTTTAGCATTAATGTCAGCGACAATGAGGTAAGAAGTACAACTAATTAGTACATATATTAAAGGTTAATTTTAGATTAATATTCGTTCAACTTCAAAAAAAAATCTCTCTAGACGTCAACTCCAAAACGGATATGAATCTCCTTGCGAAAACTCTGGATTGCGGAAAATCATATCTTTATTTATTTGAGGATCTCGCCCAACTCAAATAAATGCACGAATCGCA
>JAULKM010101086.1:0-10292 GCA_032355605.1 Rubia tinctorum | reverse complement strand
TCTTGTGAATGGTCTTCTTCAATGATAGTATCAAAATAAGCTCACATGTAAGTCTTCAAATCTTCAAAGATAGTCTTTAAAGTCTTCCAACAATTCCCTTGTTACACAAAATCCTCTAGAAAAGTAATAAATATACAAAGTTGCTCTTAACTCTCCTTAGAGAATTTCAAGGAAAATTGACACACATAGAGCACACAAGTGTACAAAAGTGAATCCAAAATGTCCCAAAATAACCGTATAAAATGGACACACCAATTGTCAACAGGAAGTTTGGCTGGAATTTACTGAAATGACCATTTTACCTCTGGATGAAAAAAGGAAACCCAAAAAATGGGAAAAAAATAATCACCCCAATCTTCTTCCTTTGCGTCTTCTTTCTTGATCTCCGGCATCTGCGTCCACCACCGCCTATATCTTATTTAACCTCATGCGCTTGGAGATTAAATATTATCTCTTGCGTTTTCTTTCTTATAATATACTACATGAATATCTTCCGCTACTGACTATAATCTCCACTTGATCAATTTAATCTCCAAACCCCGTTTGTAAACCTCCACTACCAGAACCCCGATAAATTTAATCTCCAAACTCCGAGATTTGGTTCGAGTCGCCGAATACCAAAACCAACAAATTCTTGGGTGCTGCTCCTGGCCTCCGCTTTAAGTCCGATGACAGGTGGAGGGTTTGGATAATTGTCCTGTGTTAATGCCAAATTTGTTCTGGTCCCCTCTTTTGAATTGTCCTCTGATTCGATTGACTCCTGAATGTGCAAGATAGACAGACAAAGGTCAGGCAAGAAGGCACAAGGTTGTGCCTTCTCCGACGCTCCGGTCAGCAGTGTTATATAGTTTGAATAGTGATATGATCCTAAAATCTTACCTCGTGAGCATGTTTATTCCCATTTTTATATGTGTTTGGTGGCTAGTGGGATAAGCGTTATCCCATCTCTGTTGTCCGTTGCTTCTTTGGTCCCAACTCGGGTCTGTTTGCTTGTTTGGCTGAGTGTGTAAGGCCGATTATGTCAATACCTTATTAAGTCCCCCCAGCCCGAGACCTTGTTAGCTTAGGAAACTAAGGGAGATAGGTTTAATATCGTCTTTAATGCGTCCCCCAGAATGCAGGTCGCGTCCCTTAGAATTGCTTCGTGCATCATTCCTGGTAATATTTTGGGGGGGGGGGGGGAACTTGGCGGTTTTATAGTTTTGAACTTTCTGAGGTGCTACAACATCGTTTCTTTAGTTGGCAGCTCGACGGTTATGCTACCTACCCAGATGTTCACCACGTGTCTACTCCTCGATGGTTTTACATACCCGCCTCTTAAATTTCATGTGTTCTTGAGGTGGTTTTAATCTTCCTGCTGTCATTTCTCTATCCAATGAATACCTTGGGTCTGTTGCATTTTATTTTTTCAAACCTTCACTTGTCTTTAGCTTCTTCTTCATTTTTTCTCGCTTCTGCTCCACTCTTTCCCGACGATCGTTCCCACTTCTCTAGGTACCCTTTCAGTTCTTCTCTGTCTTTTTCTTCTTGTCTTACCTTTGTATCATTATGGTTTCCATTTTTGGTTCTCCCCAAGATGAATCGTACTGTGATACTACAAATTCGGAGTATCGTTCTGTTTCAAGTCTACTAAAAAATGTCCCTGCCCCGGGGCGGGGGGTGGTTCATAATTTCGTTGATATAGGTGAGCATGTGACCTTGCCTTGAATTTTTTAGACTGTTCTAGTTGTACCTGAGGGCACAACATCTGTTTATTTGGAAACCTTATAGAATTGTCGTCTTAGGTTTCTCTTGTCCCCTATATGTTTTGCATTTTTTGAGCTAGGGCTAACTGTTCTCCCTCCCAAATCCGTCCGGGTCCTCTCGGGCGTCGAAGTAATATGTCGCCTCTTCCGTATAGAGCCCTCCGTAATACTTTTTGGGTCTTCTGTCATTCAGCCCGGATGCCCCGACTGGACTTTCTTGAAGTTTCGGCAGGACAGGGTTAAGCTCCTGACTGAGCTTCCCACTCGAATTGAGTGGAAGCAGAGATTCATTTTAATGGGTGAGGAACTGGGCTTGGGCTTTAACGAACCCCGTTCGGACTTTCCCGCCAGCCTGGAGAAGGTTCAAGGATCCCGTTCTAGCGCCACTGAGATGCCTGCCATGCAACCTCTTACTCCCACCTAGAAAGTGTGAGTGTGAGGTCAAACCTGATCCTGAGAGACTCCGTCCTATATGCTATTGGAATGCCCTCCCTTCATGTTGACCTTTCTCTCCAGGATAGCCTTGCGGATTTAAGTTGTATAGGTTCCTGTCTGCCTTATGTGTCACATTATCATTATTTTCATAAGTCATTTGTTATGCCTTACTTGTGCTGCTCTAATTAATTTGTCGTGTTCTATTGCAGATATGTTAGTTTCTAATTTTCTTGGTGATCTTTCGAGGCTTCCTCGGTGAGCTCTCAGCACCCGTCCGCCGTTACAGAGTGAGGAAACAATGGTAATGCATTGTCCTGGGTAATGCATTTGTTCCTTTTCATGAACATGACTTTACCGAGTACATCACGAAGTTTCACCAGACATGACGACCGACGAGCTTGACCGTTGGGACCCAGGAAACAGCTCTGTTGAGCCTGACGCCCTCTCTACCAGTGAGCTACGCCAAACCATTGATGATGATGGGAAAGCTACGGCTGGCGAAGCTTGGGCTGTCGGGGGAGTGAGGCTACTGATGCTGAGAAACCGTGAGGTCTTTGTAATCTGGATTTGTTGGGTATGTATTCCTCCCCTTTTTGAGAGGTTTGAATTATTTTTTTACCCTCTGTTGGGTTGGTACTGCTTTCCCCCTTTAAGGGGTATGAAACATTTGTCACATTCTCCTTTTGAACAATTCGTTGTTCTTTTCCTTTCTTTTTGCCTTTTACTTTGATGAATCGTGTTTTTTGTACAAAAATGATTGCTCATGGATTCTTGACGTTCTGTTTTCCGACTCTGGTGTTCCCCTTGGTGCACTTTCAGAAGTATTTATTTTTAGTGTAGTTTGACCTCTGGGTTGCAATCCGCTGGTTATCTTTAGCAAAAGTTGCAATTTTGACCTCTAGGATCTAGCCTACAATTTGCCGGCTCTCGTAAGCCAGATCAATTTTGTCCTAGAGGATGCAACCTACAATTTTCTAGCTATCGTAAGCCAGAATCATCATTTTGGATTGTGAGATCTAGCCTGCGATTCAGTGGTTTTCGTAAGCTAGAGTTGAAATTACAGCCTGAAGAATCTGGCCTACGATTGAGTGGCTGTCGTGAGCCAGGGTTGCAATTTTGGCCTGTGCGATTTAGCCTGCAATTTGCTTTCTTCCATAAGCCAGAGTTAGAATTCTGACCTAGAGGGTTTGGCCTGCGATTCACTGGCTATCGTGAGCTCGAGTCGCAATTTTGGCCTAGAGGATCCGGCCTGTGATTCGCTGGCTATCATAAGCTAGAGTATCAATTTTTGCCTATGGGATTTGGCCTGCAATTCATTGGAAGTTGTAAGCCAAAGTTGCAGTTCTAGCCTTTAAGATTAAGCCTGCGATTCATTGGCTTTTATGAGCCAAAGTTTCAATTTTGGTCTGGAGGATCAAGTCTGCGATTCGCTGGCTTTCATGAGCTAGAGTCACAATTTTGGTCTAGAAGATCCGTCCAGCGATTCGATGACTATCGTGAGCTAGAGACATAATTTTGTCCACCAGAATCCGGCCTGCAATTCGCTGGCTATCGTAAACAAGAGTTGCAATTCCGGCCAGTAGGATCCGGCCTGCCATACGTTGGCTATCGTAAGCCAGATTCACAATTTTGGCATGTAGGATCTGTCCTGCAATTTACTGGCTGTCCTAAGCTAGATTTGAAATTTTGGTCTATAGGATCGATCCTACAATTTGTTGGCTATCGTAAGCCAGATTTGCAATTCCTGTCTGTAGAATTCGGCCTGTAATTCACTGGCTATCGTGAGCCAGAGTTGCAATTTCGGCAAGGACCTTTGACATCTAAAGACGTAGATTGGACATTTTCCCTTCATGTATTAAAATTACGAATAGCATAAAAGGATGGGGATGTATACTCGGATTTCCTTAGGATCATTCCCCTTATGGGTTTAAAAAAGATTTGATCCCTTCAGGAATCCCGTTTTACCCAGCCCAAACATTAATTTGTTCG
Organism: Rubia tinctorum; assembly: GCA_032355605.1. Taxonomy (NCBI): domain Eukaryota; kingdom Viridiplantae; phylum Streptophyta; class Magnoliopsida; order Gentianales; family Rubiaceae; genus Rubia; species Rubia tinctorum. Next base: position 6,123 of record JAULKM010101086.1, on the reverse strand, counting down.
AATACAAGTAGGTACATATCTACATCAACATCTGTCTAGGCATAGTACTTCCTCAAATGAGGGACGTTCAACGTACGAGGGATTAGCCTCCCGTCCAACGTTTCCAGCATATACGCTCATTTTCTAAACACTTTCACCACCTTGTAGGGGCCTTCCCATTCAGCGTCTAGCTTATTTTGCCTCTGGGCTCTGCTGGCTTCATTTCTCCCCAATGGAAAGTTTCCTGCTTTTAAGGATATGAGCCTGAATCTGCTCTTATCCTGCTACTCTATCCTAGACTTATAAGTGGCTTCTTTCAACATTGCTTTCTCTCTGAGTTCCTATAATTCTTCCAAGTTTTTTCTGATCTCTTGATCATTTCCCCTTGGTCTATTGGTTCGCTCACCCTTCTGCTGGGCACAATAACTTTCAGTGGGATAATAGCTTCTGTTCTGAAACACAGCTTGTACGGAGATTCCCCGGTGGCTTTTCTCAGCGTGGTTCTGTATGCCCATGGAACACTTACCAATTATTCCCCCCAATATCATTTTGCTTACCCCATTCTTCTCTTCAGTCCCTGGACTATTGTTCTGTTTGTCACCTCTGTTTAACCGTTTTCCTGGGGATGAGCCACAAACGTGAACTGCTGCCTTATGTTTAGGCCAAAACACCAAAACTGGAAGGGCTCGTTGGAAAACTGTTTTCCATTATCGCTCACTATAACTTGTGGGATTTCAAACCTGTAGACTATTCTTCTCCAAGCGTAGTTTCTAATTTTCTATTCTGTTATAGTCGCCACAGCCTCAGCTTCCACCTATATGGTGAAGCAGTTGATTGCTACCACTAAAACCCCTTTCTCTTTGTAGCCTCAGGGAACAACCCTGCGATATCAATTACCCATTTTGGGAAAGGCCACAGAGACCTAATGTTGGTCATTAGTTTCGTTGGAAACCTTTGTGCTCTCGCATGCTCCAAGCATCTATAGCATTCTTTAACTATTTTTTTTCGACATCCACTTTCATAGTTGGCCAGTAGTATCCTGCTCGCACCTAACCTGTTCTTTAGCCACGGCTCTGTATGTCCCCTCTTGTACAAAAAATATTTCTCACAACATACTGCAATGCTTTTCTCTTTATTGCTTTCGCTTCTTTTTGCTCTGCTGGCAGCACTTTATGCTCCGAGTAATTATTTATGGGTGTCACCCAGTTGATCTCTGTATTGCCTCGACTGGTTCGGCGTCGATTGATCTCCTGGCTAGCTCCTTCACCAGAATGAATTTCGTTAAATGTGCATGGGCTGATAACGCCAGCTTGCTCAGCGTTTCTGCTGATCTTAGGACTCTGGTGATATAAAATTCATTGAAATCTATTGCAAAACTTCTGACCCTGTCACGGTATTTCATCATCGTTAGATGTACAACCCATTATATTAGTTGGCCACCAACATTGAGTCCCCATGGGCCTACATCTTCCTTGCTCCCAACTTTCTAGCTATCTCTATGGCCGCAATCAGCGCTTTGTATTCTGTTTCATTATTTGAGGCTTGGAACCTGAATCACATGGCATAAGTCACATCTACGCCTTCTGGTTTGGATATTACCATGACCGGTCTAATACCCTTCACTACAGATGCTCCATCCACGTACAATTTCAACACATATAGGCCTGCTAACCCATCCTGGATGATGACCTGCATGCTGTTCTGCACTTCCCCTACTTTCATTTTAGCTACCTTGGCCATTTCCGCTAGGAAATCTTCCATCACTTGACCTTTTATCGCTTTTCGTGGGGGATACTCAATGGCGTGTTCTCCTAGTTCCACCACCTACTTCACCAATATGGTTTAGTCAGTATCGTCTTCAACGGCTGGTTGGTTAATACCATCGCATAGTGTACCTGGAAGTAATTCCTCAGCCACCTCGCTTCATGTACTAGGGCTAATGCCAGTTTCTCATGAGTCGTATATCCATGTTCAAGGCCTTGTAGGGTTATGCTTATGAAGTACACGTGCCGTTGTACTTTGTTCTCCTCCCTGACTAGCGTACCGCTGACTGCCTCTTCGCTCTCTGCCATATAAAGGTACAGAGTTTCCACTTTTTGTGGGCTGGTCAGGGTGGAAAGATTATTCAGGTGGTCTTTTAACTCTTCTAACGCTTTCTCTTCTAGTTTCTCCCACTACACAATCCTCTTCTTGTCCACGCATTCCTTGAGTGTTTTGAAGAGGGGGTAGTGCTCTCTCTGCTGCCTGGGACATGAAGCCATTCATTGCTGCCAGCTTCCCATTCAGACTCTGCACTTCCTTGACTGTACTTGGTGCTTTCATTTCTAGAATTTTCTTTTACTTTCTTGGGGTTCACATGTAAGCCCTCGTTTGACACTAAATGTCATTAGAATTTACCAGCGCCTATCCCCAAACTGACACTTGGCTAGGTTCAACATCATTCCTACCTCCTTGAACTGTGAGAGTGTATTTTTGACACCCTCCACAAAGGTTTCATACTGGGTTCTTTTTATCACCATGTCATCCAAATATACCTCAAGGTTCCTCCCAATCCGCTCTTGGAAAATCTTTTCAACCACCCTTTGGTATATCGCTCCCACGTTTCTGAGACCGAAAGGCCTAATCTGGTATCTGAAGGCTTCCTTCTCAGTTATGAATGCTATTTTTTCTATATCACTCTCTAGCATGGAAATATGATGGTACCCCTTCCATGCATCAAGAAAACACTTAATTGGATAATTGGTAAATGTATCTACCTTCTGGTCAATGACCTGTAACAGGTAGCAATCCTTAGGGCAGACCTTCTTCAGGTATGTGTAATCCACGCACATTCTCCAGTTGCCGTCTTCTTTCTTCACTAGAACTGGGTTTACTTGCCACGTTGGGTAAGGAACTTCCTCCAGTATCCTTGCTGCCACCAGCCGACTCGCTTCCTTGTTAATCGCCTCGTTCCTCTCCTTGCACAATATCCTTCTCTTTTGCTTTACGTGCTTTTGAGACGGATCTACTTTCAGTTCATGACAGCCAATTTCCCTGGAAACCCCTATCATATCCACTGGACTTCAGGAAAAAACATGTCTATTCTTCTTCAGCACTCTTACTAGCTCTTCTTTCATGTCCGGTGGGAGGGATGCTCCTATTTGTATTAACTGGTCCTTGCTTAGCTGCATTATCTGTACTTCTACACCCATCCTTTCTGGATTATCTCTGTCTATAATTGTCCTGACAGTCCTGGCCTTACCACCATGCCGATCTTGATTCGGGCTCCCATATTCTCTTTTGCGCTTATTAAGGGCAATTATGTGATACTCTCTCGCTTTCTTCCGACCCCTCAGGTCGTAGCTGCTCCTCCCTTAGTTGGAAATTTCAAGAGAAGGTGTAGGGTAAACACTATCCCCTTTAACAGCGCTAGTGGTGATCTACCCAGTATCAAATTATATGGGCTATTTTCCATCACAACAATAAGCTCCATGTCCACCATTTTGCTCCTGTCCTCTTCTCCTACCATCACTGGGAGAAGAATGGTTCACTTTGGCTACATGATCAGTCTCCAAAATCCACTAGCAAGATATTCGTTGGTTCCAACATCCTCTTCGTGTTTCATCCAACTTTTTAAAATAGTGCCAATACATAATTTCTGCGGAACTCCCACCATCTATATATTCTCGATGGATCATTTTTTCCATCACTCTGACTATGATCACAATTCATCTCCCCAGCCGGTCTGTCTACTATTGGGTTATCCACATCGAACGTTATCGTTTCGTTTGAGCCCAGCTTCCTATCCGCCGGCGTGGGTTGAGGCATCAACCTGCAATGTGCCTTTCGCTGAGACTCGGTCTTTCCTTTGCCACTTTCGCCTATGACTGCATATATTTCTGTCACTGTTGTTCTACCATCATCCACGGGAGTATTTCCCCTCTATCTTTTACCCCTTTCTTCCCCAACCTCTGCTCTAAAAACTTCCTTTCCTTTTGTTCGCCCCCTCTCACTATCTGGGCTCCTAGGTCTGTCCCGACCATCTTGCTACTACTTATTCTTTCTTTAATACATAGCTTTGTTATGGGCCCTTGCATTTTTCGCCAGGTGCGCTATCTCTCCACTCTGAATGTATCCTCTACGTTTTACCTCAGGTAGATGCACTCGTTTGTGCAATGACAGTGATCATCATAGTAATCACAGAAATGATACTTACTCCTATTGCTAGGGTCGGCCTTACTCTTTGGTGGGACATCCAATATGCCATTTCCCGCCAACAAGGAAATTTTTTTTCTTAGGGGTTTTGATGAGGGGAGTGAAGATCCTCGCTACCCTCTCAATCCTGCTCGACATGGGCTTTGAGTCCGTATTTTTGCCCCTTGCCTTCCTCAGCTTGCTATCTCCGTCTGTGCCTGTTTTCCGCTAGCCTTGAACACCCTGGATCTCCTTTCTCCTCTTATCATCTAGGTATGCCTTGCTAAAGTTTCCTACTCTTCTCAGCAGCTCATTGATTGTTCTCAGTAGATCTAGGGTGCAGTCCCTCAGCAACAGTTAATGCCTCGGGTCATTTATGAACCTGTCTATGGCTTCTTTCCTCTACTTTGTTGGCCTCGTCATTAAACATTTCCCAGTATCCCGACAGCGTCTCCGCTGGCTTCTGTCTGATTTGAAGAAGCTCGGACCTAGTCTTCTAGAAATTCTTCCTCTGCATGAAACTGGTCAGGAACTTCTGCTCCTACTGACTGAAGTTGTCGATGGTCTCGTCCTCCAGGTTCTTGAACTACACTCTGGCTTCAGCTGTTATAGTGGTCGAAAACACCTTGCACTAGATGGCCTACAATATCTCAAAGGGGTCCATGTTGGTGCAAAATATGTGCAGGTGGTCTTCTGGGTCTTTCTGACTGTTGTATTGCCCCAAGTTTGGGGGTATATTCAACTTTTGGTTAGCTGTGGACAGTTGTATCCTTCTTGTGAATGGTGACCCTCTCTCCTTATTTTTTCCTAGTTTCTCATCCGCTATTATCAACAGCTCCTTGAACTTGACTGGGTCCTTTTCCCTTTTCCGTGGTGTGTAGCCTATGTGTTTCTCGTTGTCTGCTATCTTTTCTCCTCCGTCCTGGGCCCTTATTCCGGAGCTGGCCATGCTCCTTACATTCCTAACCATGCTCCTCGCGTTCCTAGCCATGCTCTGAGCTATTCTTGACTTCCGTTCTCTCTAGTTGGGCCCCTCATCATCTTCATCATACTCCAGAAAAAGCTTGGTTGGTTGAATGCTGAGTTTTCTCCTTTCTAGCTTCCCTTTCTCTCCCTCCTCTATCTATTTCAGTATCCTCTCCATTTCTTTCTGCGATGCCATGATTGTTTGGAGTATCTCTGAGTTATTTGCAAGCTCCACTGTCGTACTAAGCTGATGCCGCTCCCCTATTAGCGTCAGGGTGGGCTCTTCCTCCAAGTGTGTCACATCTTCCAAGATCACCTAGTTGAGTAAGTCTCCTAATGGTGGTTGTCCTTCCATGATGTTTGAACTGCGTGAATGCTAAAAAGATGAAGCGATCCACACAGTTGGCGCCAATATTAATGCCAAATTTTTTCTTGTCCCTTTTTCTGAATCTTCCTCCGCTCCGATTATTTCTTGAACCTACAAGATAGATACACTAAGGTTAGACAGGTAAGCACACTTTCGTTCCTGCTTAGACACTCCGGTCAGCCGTGTTTGCCATGTAGGGTATATAGTATAAATAGTGACATGATCCTAAGATCTTACCTCGTGTTCACCTTTATTCCCCTTGTTATACGTGTTTGGTGGCTGATGGGATAGGCGATATTGCATCTCAATTTTCTAATGCTTCTTTGGTCCCGACTCAGGCTTGTTTCCTTGTTAGGTTAAGCGTGTGTCATGGGGCCAATTAGGCCCATACCTTATCAGCCAACGAATGTGAAGTATGGAGTGGAGGCGTTAGGAACGTGAATATGGACAGTGGAAGAAGCCATGGCGGCGGCGGAGATGTCTAAACCTTAGGTTTGGTTCCCGGAGAGGTGGTGGGTGGCAGGGATGTGGAGGTGGGTAGCTGGGCGGGAGAGGTGGTGGTGACTGGGCAGGAGAGGTGGCAGGGAGGTGGTGGTTGGTGGTGACTATAAGGTGTCGGGGTGGCTAGGCGGTGTCGG
>JAULKM010101085.1:0-10292 GCA_032355605.1 Rubia tinctorum | reverse complement strand
AATACATGCTATGATGAATCTAAAAACATTTCGTATGATAATAATCTTACATATATATTAAGAGAATTTAATGGTTGGATTTTTTTTAGTTTGACTTCAAAAAGTCAAATTCGGAACTTAATAGTGGGACGGAGGGAGTATGCATTATCATATAATTTACAGCTGAATAATTAAACACAAATTGCTAAAATGTGGAGTGATTCCTTTATCATAAAATGTCTATCTACCATTTAAATAATAACTGGAGATACCATATACATCGTGGTACGGTGTACAAATTGTAAATACTATACCCAGACGGGTATAATAAGCACAATATCTCTATTACAACACAATTTTACGTTGATAATTATGCTTTTCATTCAGGCAATAAATTTTTATCTTTTACAAAACGCAGCTATGCAAAAGTGTTGGTTATAATTTTAGAAAAATTAGTCTTTACTTTTTTTCAAACTCGAATGAAAAATCTAATGCCAAATGAATTTTTTATCTCGTTATTTTTGTTGAGAGTATAGGCCGCTTTACCACAAGCTTTGGCCGCATTTGTATATCATCAAGAATATGGATTGCATGCTCAAGTCCTCAGCACAGCGTGAGTTTTTTGTATTATTTATTTTATTAATTAATCGTATTTTACTTTCCCGTAAAAATAATAAAATCTATACTAATGATGATATGGATTTCCATTATTATTGCAGGGTCATTTTTGGAACAGTTATATCCCTACCTTTGCTGATAGGTTATTATGCGGTTCTAGACATCTTACATTAATACTTAATTACATAAAGTTGAACCAGCAACTCCACAAGAATAGCATCATTGAAAAGGAGGAGAATTTATTTTTACAGTTAACAATACCACAGATTGGAAGATAGTAGTTTTTGCAATTTTCGAGAAACCAAAAAATTAGTAATAAATAAATAAATATAAATAGTGTTGGCGAAGAGGTTTTTTACGGTAAATGTGTGGACGAAGGTGGTCAAAGGAAATTATAAAATGAGGAAATGATTTCGGTGGTCCCGACCCCTTAAATATCATCATCGTTCACCTTTGATTTCTTATCTCATTACAAAAAAAAGTCTAGCAGTGATGCATATTTTGTGACAGGTAAGGAAATGTCACAATATTTGCTCAACTTTCAGGTGTCACTAAAATATTTGTGATACATGCACATGTCACTAAACTGAATTACCACATCAATTCATGTCACAAATTTAGTGACACTTCTAAATTGAACTGCATCTGAAAGCGTAAAAAATATATAACGATATTTCAACGCGTCACAAAGTTTTAGTGACACGCTGAATAGAGACACTTAATATTGCATCACTAATAATTTTAGCGACGCTTTTATGTGTGACGGATGCTCCAAAAATGCGTCACATCTGGAATTTTTTTTGTAGTGTCTTTTTAAAAATACTTTTGACCCATCAACTTACAAAACAGTTCAATCGTCTGAGTTTTGTAAGTTGGGAAATCAAAATTGTTAAAAATTAATAATAAGGCGTCAAAGGTGGACGATGCTTATATTTAAGGGGTCATTGAAATCATTTACTCTTATAAAATTGATGAAATGAAAGACGAAGTAAAGCAAAGGAAAAACAAAAGCTTAAGTAAAGCTTTTGAAAATAAATGCAGTGAGAAAAATATAAATTGATCATTGAAACAAAATTTGTTCAGAGAACTAAATAAGATTTTATTTTCATATGGAGATTGCCAGTTTGCAAAACAAAATTTGTTCAGAGGACTCAATAAGAATTTACTTTCAAATGGAGATAGCCAGTTTTTGTAAATTAAAATTAAACTTGAGACATAAATGGGAGACAATAAAAAAACAGTGCACTCAATTTTTTTGAAAATAATTAATTTATCGGTGTCGGAAAAATGTCCAGTATTGATCAAAATAAGTGAAATTGACATCCAACACAACCAACATCTAGCAATATACTGCAAGAATATTAAAATTACATGTCAGTCAGGAGGATCGTTTGTACTATTACAGAATAAAGGCCTAATAAGAACTGTAATATCTCCATCGTGACATTAATTGACTTCCTGCGAATCATGATCACTTGGCAAAGAAGAGCATATCTCGTATCAATCACTTCACCAACAGGGATTTTCAAAAATTACAACACCATCTGATTCAAAGCACAAACAATCTTATTCAAGATGTAAACACCATGAAAAATACGGATGAATTCAAATTAATGGAAATCCTACAAAAACACAAACAAAATTGGGAAAACACGATTTGTAAAATGATGTCGAGAACGAAACATCAACGTGAATAACTAAATTGAATTATCATCCTAAACACAATAATATAATCCATTAGATCGAAAAACAATACCACTGTATAAATACAAATTTAGACCTATTCAACAACATAAATATTTAAAGAATACAAATTAAACAATTAGTGTTTTTGAAGTTATGATATGCAAGGCCAGTCCACTGGGGAAAATTTTCATTTTGGGCCTTTTATAAAATATTTTTTATTGATGCAATAAAATAAAATATATATTAATTATTTTAAATTATTTTTATCGATATTAGTATAATTGTTTTTCTCTCTACAAAAGATAGGCAGTGCTATGCAACAACTTAACTGTCATGAAAATTATAAATATAAGACTCCCTTTGTCAATATAACTTAGAATCTTGGTGTCCCATTTTAACTTTCCAATTTCCAATTTTCTAAAGTTTAAAATGAGACACTTTTATCGTAAATTTTTCGCACAAGATATTGTTATATTTTTTGTAACGAATATTTATTAATTATTAACTTTATAAATTTTAATAATGTATATTTAAAGAATAATAGTCAAAGTTATGTGTTTTAACTTCAAAAGTTAAAGTGGGATTTTTTTTATAAAAAAAAACTAGAGAAGAATAGCATTGAGTTATATAAATGTATCATTCCATATTTTCCACTTTTAGATTCTCCAACAAACACTCCAAAAAAACAAAAAGAGTTTTAAATAAAAAATATTTAAATTTCTAAATTAAATTCAAAATGTTTATGTAAAAGGCCATATTTAAGTAAATTACTAAATTTTAGAAAATATATATCTTATTAATTATGGTAATTTTTTTATAATTTTAACTTTTGTTGCCAGGAATTGCTGTAAGGACGAATCTAGCAAATTATTGATTTTAAGTATGATGTAATTATGTGGGCATATAAGAGGGCATTTAAAAAAAATCAGTGGGGGGAGTGGCAAATGGGAGATGTGACAGGAGTAGTTAATTTGTATTGAAAAGTTTCCTTTCAAACAAAAAGTTTTGTACAGAAAAGGAAGCAGAAAAATATTTTAATTGGGCCATATTTGAAGGTTTGTTTAAGTAGAGAAGCATCGGCCCCATTACAAATGAAAATGAGACCAGAAAATGAAAAGGGGTTGATACATATATAGGGTTGAAAAATATTTTGTTGGGCTCCTTTGAATTTCGAGCCCTATGAAGGCGCACGACCCGCATTGCCCTTGGGGAAGCCCGTCTAAGCCATTCAAAAAACAACATACCACCCCCACATTCCTATAGGACTAGTATCACATCCAACCATTGCCACTGAGACGTTGGATTCACCCATGAGTTGAAATATCGGCTATTCCCATCCACGCTAACCACGACTAATTTTGGCATTATCAAAACGGTTCTTCATTTGGCCTTATTCTCTTCAATGCCACTAATTCTCGCAAGATGTGCAGTAGAGATCGGCCAATATCCGCATCAGCCATACCATTGTGGAAATTTTGAGCTACGTGGCAGTTGAGAAGCAGGGGATGTTCTGGCATTTCATTTCCAAACTGAAGAAAATGACGAGCATAAATATCTTGAGCTTCCTGATGAGCTTGTTGAGCTTCATGAGCCTCTTGATAAGCCTACAGAGTTGCCTGGGCCTTTTGATGAGACATATTTAGTGGTGATAGATTATGAGAAATGGTGTAAAGAATTATAAGAGTTTGGTAACGGGGATTTTTGTCCAAAGATGTGCATGTTGTGAAGATGTAAATGTTATATATATATATATAGATGCAAGATTTTATTTGAGAAAATATATAGGTGTAAGATTGATTGCATGTAAGATGGAGGATTTTAATGTGTGCAAGGTGATTTGTTTGTTTCATTTGCACATGTTCAGGCTGGTCCAAACTTTTTTGAGACCCTGAGCGAAAATTCAATTTGGCCCTTTTATAAAAATATACATTTATTGATGTAAAATAAAAATTAATTTATATTAATGTAAAATTAATTTTTTTTATTGATATTAGTATAAAAAAATTTCTCTCTACAGAAGATAGTCAGCACTATGACTCCATTTGTCAATATAACTTAATTACACTATCGTTGTTCCCCTTTAACCTTTCATTTTAACTTTCTAACTAAAATTAAAAATGTGCCACTTTTATCGTAAAGTTTCACACAAGATATTGTTATATTTGTTCTAAGGAGTATTTATTAATTATTATTATTTTTAATAATGTAAATTAAAAGAATCAAAATTATGTGCTTTAACTTCAAAAATTTAAAGTTGAAAAAATTTAAAATAAAACAAAGAGGATAGCATTGAGTAATACTCCCTCCATTCCATAGAAATTGGCACAATTAACTTTGAATTAGTATTTAGTGCAAGATGAGGTGAAAGTGTTGATGGGAAATAAATTAAGGGTATTTTAGTAATGGAAGAGTTGACTAATAGATTTAATTAATCTCTTGAGGGATAATATAGTAAATGTATAAACTCATTTTTTTCCACTTTAGGTTAGAATTGAACTGTGCCAATTTCTGTGGGACAGGGAAAAATAGAATTTGTGCCAATTTTTATGGGACGAGGAGTATAAATGTGTCATTCCATAATTTCCACTTTTAGATTCTCCAACAAACACTCCGAATAAACATATAAAGTTTTAAATCAAAAGGTACTCCCTCTATTCAAAAGATTGTGGCACTTCACTTTATGGCTCAAGTGTTTTGGCTTGGCCATAAAGTGAAATGATAGTTGACAAAAAAAAAAAGTTGATGCTGCAATTTAGGAGCTTAAGCCAATTCTTTGCTTAAACTTTCCCTCCAAAAATGTAGATAACTCACTCCAAAATATAAATAAGACAAAATCAGTCAATTCAAAATTGAAACCTTCATAATCATTACATTATTGGGACCTATAAAATAAAGAGTGCAAGTTCCCCAAATAAGAAACCCTGCTGAACAATTACAATCCTCACTAAAGAGATACCCCTGCACTAATCCAATGTTTCCTTCTGTTTACTCCAAAATCTCAAACGGTGCTTCACATTTACAAGGTTAATTATCCTCCATCCTCCATCCTGGTTGCAAGTTTCAGTCTTTAATTTCCTAAGTGTCACCCATGGATAATGAATCTTCTTGACAGCGTCTGACTGAAGTTGAAAGAAGCCAGATTGGAGTGTTCCTGCTACAGCACAAAGAAGGTAACCAAACTTCTCATCGATATCGCTTGAAGGTTGCGGACCAGTGGGAAACATTAACCCGTATAATCTTTCGTCTTACAGACATGCAAAGAAAACAACAATCAGCAGGGAATGCATTCAATTTGATCAGAAAACTCAAGGGGAAGAAGGGGAGAGAACGAACAATAGTCGATAAAGTTGCAGCTTTGTCATCCACTACATGTGGGGACAACACAACGGGGTTTCATAGTTGCAATGAATGTGAATTTATGAACAATGCACATCTGGATCAAAAGGGGGGGGGGGATTTTGAAGTCACTCAAATTCCATTAAGCCAATGATATCAAATGTCAACCAACTACGTTGCCTAAATTACTATGTAAGTCATCTAACTCACAACGTTGTCAATGGCAAAATCCATTTCAAAGACATGCACCATGTGATTCACATTGATGAAAAGTAGTTTTTCCTAACTATTGTTTATGAGAAGAATTACCTATTACTAGAAGAATTAGAACAACACAGATAAATTAACAAAAGGTACATAAATAAAATCTTGTTTTTAGCTGCAGTTTGTAGGCATATTATAGACAATGAGGGGCCAGTTTTATTCGATGGTAAAATAGGGACATCGCCATTAGTTGAAAAGGTTGCAGCCAGGAAAAAAAAAGTAAAAACAGGCATGCCGGAACCTTGGAAATAAAAAATATTGAGTCAATTAATAGAGAGGTGACAAAGAAGTTCATGCTAACTAAGTTAGTACCAGCGATAAAGAGGAAATGACCACTAATGGCCAGCACTTACATCTTCATTCAACAAGAAAATGCAAGACCTCATATTACAGATGATGATGCAAAATTTAGACCTATTGTGGCTTCAGATGGGTTTAACATTAGGTTAGAGTTTCAGCAACCGAATTCCCCCAACTTGAATGTTTTGGATTTAGGCATTTTTAGAGCTATTTAGTCTTTACAACATAAGAATAGTTCGTACACAATGGATGACCTAATTGTGGCAAAAAATGCCTTTCATGGGACTCGATGTCAAGACACTGAACAAAGTATTCCTAACATTACAAGGGTGCATGGTATAGATAATGAATTGTCGAGTATCCAACAGGTATAAGGTAACTCACATGCACAAAGACATACTCGAATGACATGAGCTACTTCATACAGACCTCGAGGTAAACAACTAGTTGGTTAGGGATTGCATTCAGTACCAACAAGAAAGGAATGAAACTGGAGGACTCGAACAACTTACACATCAGTTAATAGTGACTAGCAGCCAGCATATAGTATGAGCACTGAAATGGTTTGAAAATAGTAAATGCTATCTCCGACTATAGTGTGGTTGTATCCGTTACTAGCTATTTTGAACGTTTGTAATATTTTGTAAGCATGTTTAAATGCAGCCACTATGAATCGCAATGAATGTTTCACATTTTATTTTCATCCTATATTTGAAGGATTTGGAAAACACTATACAACCTTCATAGATGCAAGTTTCAACCGCTTAGAAAAAACTTGGTAAAACACAAACTACGATTCAGTTATCGATGTAAAATGTTGCAACATATTATAGAGAAGATCTTACATAGTGTAGGATGAATAATTGTTAACGAAAGTAACACCCTGCACATGTTCAAAAGCTGATACATTATGTGCCTCGTTTACCCATCTTCATTCAATTTCACTTCCTGGTAATGGAAAATTAAAAAAAATAGAAGCATTTTCATCACTAAAATGATGGTTTGGAATAATGAATGACAAAATATGACAACTAGAACTTAAATACTGGTCCTGTCCTATAGAAATTGGCACATTTTAACTATTGAAAGTCAAATTAAGTCAAGTGCAACCATTAAATTCTATTATTATATATGTAAGATTATTATCACGTTATATGTTGTTAAATTCATTATAACATGTATTTTTAAATTGTTGTTTTTTCTGATTTTTTATACACATAATTAAAGATATTAATTATTAAAATTTGACTAAGTTGACTTTGAAAAGTCAAAATGTGTCAATTTCTCTGGTTATGTACAAATATTATAATGAAAACAAAAAAAAAATCAAATAACATAACTAAATGGCAAATTTGATGAACAAATTTTTTTCTCTGAAAAATGCTCTAATTTGGTCCTAGGAGGATTGAGAAGAATCAAGGGAAGTGCTGAAAGTTGTAGCATGGGAAATGAACAAGAGCATGGCTATTGCGTCTCACTAAAATGAGTAGATATAGTTACACAAAATGCAACAGTAAGATGCAGCAGATGTAATATCGTATACTGGAATGCCAGTTGCTCTTATCTTTGATATGGCAACCATCCACCATTCAGAATAACAAGACTCCTACAATTATTTCTTCATATTCACACCCGTGTTTTAACATGCCAAAGTTGTAGCCAAGTGTAGATACTAAGCACTCACAAATTCCATTCAACATTTAAATAATCTGCATGTATGTGCATTGTAAATCCACTGGGCATCCTAACTAATTCAAACAATAAATTCCATCAACACATCATCAATAAATTGGAAATTATGCTTGCTGCTGAAAGTTTATTTAAAAAAATCATTAATTCTAAAAATAATTAAAACAATGAAACAATCTAGAGGGTTGTCGAGTTACTCCATTGAAGAAACTCAGATTTTTTTCAAACCTTAGAAACAAATATTGCAAATTTAAATCTTCTAGGCTAGTATCTATATATTTTAATGTTATAAGAGAACAACTTTAATGTTATAATAAAATTGTTCAACCTTGGAATGTATTGAAAAACCAAACAAGAAGAATATGTTCAATGAATTGAGTTCAGGGTATTATCAAAGTCATTCAATAGTGAAGGATACATGCTCACGAAAACCCTATTCAAAACTAACTTGAACAACAAATCAATCTTTCTTCACGTAATCAAACAATTTTGTAAAGAACAAGGACAACAACTTTGTTACATTTGGTAGATTTTATTAATTGCTTTTCCTTCACTGTTTTACTAAAAATTGAGGCAGAAAACAACATACCTGTAAGCAAAACACAATCAGACTGGTTCAACTGTGGCCATGATTCTTCGACTCTCATATACATATCTAGCAGCAACTACACTTGCAAAACAACAGTGCTCCCCCGCCGATTCGGCATAACATGAAATGAAAAAGTGCACATGAATAAACAATTAACAACTTCATAATAGGACATAATCATACATCAAATAATTCCAAAATTTCTGGCCCTTCCATTGCTTTTACAAATGGTCAGGTTTTGACGCTGAACTGTTAGAGCTACATTAACTATTTTAAAAGATTAGTGCCCCATCATATACAATACTACAACACAATATAACCTACCATCTAAGCCCTAGACATAAAGATGCACCAAAATATGCCCCCTATGTTACACCACCTACATGCTTAATCACAAACATTCGGGTAATTTAAAGCCCAAAACTTGATTATGGCTATAAGTGGGGGGGAAGACTTTAAAATCAGAAATTAACCTAGATTTAAACCAAGGTATCATAACAATATTCACCTCGTATAAATCAACGGGGTACGCGTTGATGACATCAGTGACGGTGGAATGAAATGTTGAAAGCAGTTGCACTGGGGAATTCACTCAATCATCATCGTTGTCCAGAGAGACATCTTCAGGGCCAGATTTGTAGGTGTCAACCGTGATTAGGATTCCATTGGCACCATCAAACACCTTTAGACCAGACCTCAGTGATCTGAACACATAGCTTCACTTCCATAATGCATCCTAGGCTTTTCAATCGCCGCAGTGGATATATTGCAAGCTTCATAAAAGAGCGAGGTAGGAGACTCCATCTTCTCAAGCATGGATGGAGACGGAGGCTGCATTTCGTCATTGTTGACGTCCAATGCTACCATTTCATTCTCATCGATGAAGGAGTCATTTTCGAATAACTCGAACATGGGGAGGAGGGATAATCAGAGTCTCTAGGGAGAGGCCACATTACTGGAAATTCCATGTGTTTCTGATGAGGAATTTCGGTGGTCATTAGTGGTTAAGGTTGGTAGTTTATAAGGTTTGGGAGAATAGAGAGAATTTGGAAATTCAATGGACATGTAAAGTTTCTAGTGAAGTGGATTGAACAAGCTTTTATGGGTTCTACATGGGTTTAGAGGGATTTGGGTTGGTGGTGAGCGTCATTTCACTTGCCAAAATATTTTGCAAACTCAGAAAAATTAAATTAGTATATCGGTAAGCAGATGCGATCCCACAGGGAGATAAGCAATAATTATAAACTTACCAACTAATTTTGAAACCCTTCTTGGTGTTGCCACCACACTTTAATATTAAGAATTTTCTAACAACTAAAAATGCAAATTGATTAATCTGAAAATGAGAATAATATATATATATATATATATGAATGGTATCGGCTAAGAATAACTCGTATTAGTTAACATCGATCATATGCGCAATGATGAATTAATCCTTATGTAGCTATCAGTTATAGATAGGTAGGTACGATTAACGTCCTCAATTCTTGCTTACCTTGTCGATAATTGACCAATTATAATTAATTAATTGTTTCCCTTACCAAAATTCTATTGGAAAGTATTTGTTGAACGAGATACAATTTTTTATTGCATTAAGAATAAAAAGAACCTCATATATCGTTTACCAGTGTAAAAGCAAACAACAATGCACACTTAATTGTTCTCCATCTTGCTATTACTGTCTTAGCTAGTAAGCTGTTTTCACAAGAATGCACAACTTACTTACCTTTTCCAACGATTACATATGGGTGGAATTAGCTAGAATTATCCTAAAAATATTCAAGTTTATCAGGGCTCAAGCATGCTAAGAATAAATTACAATCAAGAA
>JAULKM010101084.1:0-10292 GCA_032355605.1 Rubia tinctorum | reverse complement strand
ACTTCTATAACCTCTAACTAGCACTAAGTAGTAGTAATAACAATAATCACTACCTATGCAACATGGTTAACTTAACACTAATTATCCGAGTCTTGGACTACTTATAGGGTTCCGAGTGCAGAACTGATTATTGAGCATCGAGTGTGGAACTATTGATCAGACACCCCAAGTGAAATGCAGTTACGAACTCGGAACGTCGTTTTGGGCTTCAGAACGTGTTCCTCCATCGGGAGGGGGGGTGAATTCTGAACATGCACCGGTATATTTTTCCAGGAAATGTAATTTTTGGATTATCAGTTATGAGTCCAGAATAGTTTCTGATCTATAGGTTCCGATTGAGGAACATCAAATCATGTCTATGTTTTTTTTGAAAATTACATACAAACAACAAAATTACATATTAACATCCTAATTTAGGACCTAACTAGGAGACACCACCATTGAATCTATTGAAGCTCAGTGGAGTACGAAACTCCATCCATTTGATAGTTAGGGACGCCCTCCTGAGAACACCCAAATGCTGCACCACCAACAAACACCACCAATGAACCACAGCCACCGAAACTGGAATCACCACGATCTCACAATCATCGACCACCTGTAGGTTGGGAAACCACAACGGGGACCACCGACACGGTCTCATGACGCTAGGTAATCTCCATAAATAATTTAATCTAATATTCACAATTATTGTTGGGGTGTGTTTTGAACTCTGGACCTCTCAGTTATAGAGAGTGTGACTTACCACTAAACTAGGCCCATTACACTCAAATCATGTCTAAGTAAAATGTTGAAATATGGGCAGAATTTAGTTCCTCACTCGGAACTCGGATCGGACAATATGGTAAAATCGGCCTATTTCATTATAAACTAGCTTCTAAATAGCCTCGTAAAACTCATCCAGATTGTACAAAATACAAGAAAAGATGGCACTAGATATAAAAAATCTATAGACTGCGCTAAGAAAGAAACAATCTATAGATAGGAATAGAAGTCACCAAAAATATATTCCACACAACTATGTCATCAAATATTAGACTCTCATAATTTCACAATTGGATTCCCAATTGAAGAGAACAAGAGTAAAAAAGATACCTAGCCAAGCAATTTCTTGCATTGTTGATATCATCTTGTGAATGCGGTTTGAGAACCTTTGGAAAAATCTGTGAAACAAACATAGTAACTATATAAGATTTGGGACGACATGTTACGTTGCTTAAAGTGATTCTCGAAATAATCATCTCAGTACTCACTTCGTTGATTTCTAGGTAATCCTCACACATATATAGGACACACTCTGCTGCATATAGCATTACGTAATAGCTGCATTTCCATGTCTTTGCTTGTTTCTTGTACTAATAAATATGGCTTAAATTAGTAAAAAGTAATTACAATAAGTGATGACTAAATAGAATTTCACTATATGAAAAAAGAATCACACCTTGATTTGTGTTAGGTCCAAACCCTCATTACCATTATTCTCCGGACCTTTGATAGAGTCACCCAATATTTTAACGAACAACTCGGACGTTTGGAAGTGAAGAGGATCCATCCAATAAACGCACTTCTTGTCGGGGACAATAAATATTAATCTCCAATGGTCTCTGCAACATTGGAGAAAAATATTTAAAAATAATGTATTAATCGATTAGCTTGACATGAGTGTGTATCCATCATACGGTGAAACAAAAAAGAAAATATCCGTTCGCCTAAGACATTTACGGATGTAGTCAACCCTCTCTTGAAAAGTACATCATATTTCTTGACTAAACACCAGGCACAAATACCCTGTCCAACCCTTGCCCTTTTGGTTAGTAAAATAATACATGTACCTTAGAAATGAAATCGGTATCATCAATTAGGCAAAGATCAGGAATTATTAAAATATTGTATAGAGAAAAATGATATATTAATTATAATAAGTATAGGGACATTATAGTTTGGTTCACTTGGTTACACCTCCATAGGTCTTCAAAGTCAGTCCATGATGCGATGATTTCTCTCTTTTGACCAAATACAAATTTATTACCCAAGAATAAGTAAGTTGATTTCCGTTGGTGTTTGACCATCAAATCATACAAGAACCCCATGAAATGCGGTGACTCCTCAATAACCTATGCTCGAATGATATGGGGTTTTGTAATATTTTCTGCGTTAACGATTGGCTTAGATGTTGTTATTTGGTGTCTCCATCAAATGACGATCTTTGATCTGGTCTGCGTAAATGACGCAATGAGGCCATAGAAGGAACATTCCCCGTGCAGATCCCACTCGCTTGTAGTGGACTTATGGAATTGGTAATGGGGCTTCGAGGACCTTGGGGTTCTCTGTTGAAACTTTACAAATGCTATCACCAATTGTAACAGAATGATGATGTCGCATCGACTGGTGTAGAATTTCATCGGCAACGTGTAGTGGCCTACCTTTTTCACCTCGATCAAAGTATAGCTTACACAAATGTGATGTCTAGATATTGAGAGAGAACAGACATAATGTAAAATAAATCTTTATTTAAATACTTATCAATGAAATAATCTAATTCAACCAACCTTGTTTTTGGACGACACAATGGCTTTGACAGTGTCATTTTCTTCATTTGTTGGGAGATCCAGAATGGGTTGTTGGTTCATCTCAACTTCTCTTGGTGAGTGTTGTGATCCTCAAGATGGTGGTGTCCAACCGGGTGTCAAATCATCCAAATTCTCAGGTAGCGAGAGCCCTGTGTGTTCGACCAACTTTCAAATCAATAGTTCTTGTTGTTCTATCCGCTTTCCTCTAACAAGGACTTACTTTTACAGCACGTGGACTCTCAATGGTTTTAGCCCGATCGTAGGATTGAACTATCCCAAATGTCTCTCTTTGGAACAAAAATGATCCCACTCTGGCATGACCAGGGTGGTCGGGTTTACTTGTAGCCTCACACGGGATATCGTGCTTACACGATGGAATGAATTGACCCTCCAATTTTTCTTGCTTTAACTTGGCCTACACACAAAATATAGTTCCATGAACAATAATTAAAGTAAATAATAAACCCTATTGAAATTAGAAGTAATAAATAAGGTCACACCATTCTTTCCACGACTTCAATAATCAGAGCTTTATTGTATCCACCCTTTTTGTTTTGGTGGATCTTTAAGAAGAGATCACACCTATCGATCTCTTCCTCGTCGATTGGTGTGAATGAAGATCTTGCATTTTCCTCGCTCATTCCCCCCATCGATGACAATTTGAACATCCCTTTCAAAACTTCCTTTCACTAATTTAAGGGCCGCTAATCCATATCCACCCTGGCTCTTCTGATGGGGTTTTTTTTAAATGCATTACTTTGTTTTTCTGCCCTCGTACCCTAGTTTTTACGATATCATAGGCATGTAAAAATGAAAAGGAATATAATATTTAGAGACTAGCAAAAATAATTTAAATTACTTACATTTTCCTCATTATCCAAGGTTTTCTCTTATGAATTTCCCAACTATCCGGTTGAATATGTGTATAGGTCAACCATGGACAATCACCCTTTGTATTAGAGAATATGTAAGCTCTAGATAAGGTGTACTTGTGTTCTCTCCAACTGATATCATGGCCATTGCTTTCTTCTTCATATCATCAAATCCAGACAATCGATCTCGAACTGCCATTATAAAAATTAGGACATGAAACAATGAAATATACCTAGCTCAATTAAGTTAAACTTCAAATGAAAGGAAAAATGGTAGAAGCATAAATGAAATAAGAAATGCTAGTAGGCACCTTGCACTCCGTCCAAAGGACATCTTTGTACTCTTTAGGGACCTTGTGCCAATTATCATACTTGATGTCTACCCTTGTCCTACCCACTTTACCTACCCACTTTACCTACCCAACTCAACCACTTAGCACACTCATTGGCCAAACATTTTCCCCATTGGTTGAATTTTAACAAAGTAGACTTCTTCCTTGCAGTTCTACAATCTAAAGTCCAACAATGTGTCTAAGAAATCACGACCTTCTCCAACCCCTCTTCTTCATCATCTTCATTTCCTATTGTATTGGGAATTCCTTCGAGTGAACCCATTGATTATTCTCGAGTCCTTTTCCATTAACTTACATGGGTACGACTTTAGTTGAGACATGGTTAACAAGGGTGTATTGGTGACCTCTAGGTCAGCTGGTAGATTGCCGATAGTTGATGGTATGAGCGTTGCCTTCTGGTTCATTGTGGGTGGCGGATCCATTGTTGATGTAGGATAAACCCTTGGTGATGGGCTAGTAGCAGACCTCCACCGTCAATTTGACTAGAAGCAACTTGTGAATTTCCCTTTCTTAGTTTTTTCAACGACGTCATTGAACAAGGAGCTCGGTTGTTGGCAATCGGGTCCCACCGTCCATATGTCAATTGATGCACATTGAACCATGATCGTGATAGCTGAACCTTGCTTCATAATACCAATCCTGCAAAATAAAATTCGTGGGGTGACGGGGGAAGAAAATCTGATGGTAAAGTTAAATCAAAAGTGTTTAACCTGAGTATTTAGAATTGAATGAATATAACAAAGATTTACCTCAGTATTAATAGGGGTTGATCCTCGAGAGTTCCTTCAATTATGTTAGGGTAAATATTCACTTTCCTTGTAAGAATAATTGTCTTGCCATAATGGATTTCCCATATATCCGATGTACGTGCAATGGAGGTGACTAGAGATATAATTGAACTAGGAGATCTTCCGTTGAATAGCTGGGTTTTGGCCTAGCAAAAAGTATGATATGGCTTTAGCCCCAAGAGTGGATTAGTAGTATGGATTTCGACTTGAGGGGTAGTTTCGGCTCCAACCCTTATCATTCACTCTTATGCTAAACACAAGTTTTCTCTCCACAACCTTTCATGTTTCCTTTTTGGATATAGCTCCCATTATGAAGAGCTCCTTAGTCTTTATCCATCAACCTGCTATCCTTTTGCGTAACATTGATCTTCTGGTACAAATTTAACATTCCTAGATGACTCTATATGGTGGAGATGCCAAGACGACTACCACCATAAATAAAAACATTCCACGACTTGGTCAAACATTTAAGGGTTATGTTCGGGATCCTCTAAGTGACATGGTTGGACCAGTGACTAGGTCCAGAAAGAAGCTTAGAGATGCGGCATTGAATGTTTTGATAGATCAACTTCATCATGAAGAACTTAAGAATAAACCGGCTAGGGCTTGGATTAATTATTCAAGCTTGTCGATTAACAAAAGACATTGTGAAGATCACTATAATCTTTTTTTCCCACCGGAGTTTTGACGAGGTAGTGTGATCTTTGCAAAATATTATAACATTATTTTATTTTGGTACATATCTCATCCATGTGGGATTTTGAAGAGCTAAATTTGAAATTCAATCCAGCATTTTCGACCGAGTCCATTAGGGTTTTAAAAATATTATGTTTTATTCTAATTAGACTTAGATTTGCTAATATTAGATAAGGTAATATTCTTCAACGTTGCTTGGAGAAAAATTCGAGTAGATTACTATTTATTTGAGGAGTTCTAGTTAAATCTGGTTTTAGCTTCTTAAAACTTCCATAAGTTAATTATGTTTCCAATTGTAATTAGGGTTTTTGGGCAAGATTATCCCTAAAAATAGAAAGGTATGGCCGAGACTCTCCTCACCATTTTATCAATTATATATTCAGAATTTTTGAGTTATAATCATTGCTTGCGAGCGTCTTCATTGTTGCTTAATCCTGCGGGTTAATTAAGTATCAATACCTTCGAATTTGAACTAATCATAAGGGCTAGTTAGCTTTACAATTCTCGAGCTATTCAAGATCCAAAGGGCTAGTTTTGATAAGTTTTTATGGCTATACTAGGGTTTACAAAATCTCTCATTTAGTCAAAGATCTAAAACCGTAATCCAAAGTCTTCGCAAGGATATTCATATCTGGTATCAGAGCAAAGAAAAAAATCCTTGCGGCCAAAAACCTTCAGGGGTTTCGAGTTTCTGCATTTATTTATTTTCAAAAAAATCATAAATTTCATAAACTCTTTCGTGTCATATTTTAACTGTGTTTGTTTGATCTTTCTTAGAAGGAAGATTGAATCTAGAGTCGAAGGTCGTCGAAGGGTCCGAGAGTTAGAATACTTTGGTATTACTATCCATCTTTACCTTCTTCAATCGAGTCAGGAGGATGTTAAAGGGTCTGAGTGTTAACAAATATTATCCTCCTTTAACTCCCCGGTCCGTTTTATAGTTTTTATGTAACTTATACAGTTTATGTGCTTGTGATATTTTTCGCCAACTCTTCTGAATAATTATTGTAATCTTATTTATTTTCTTTATCGTTCTTTGATTCCGCGATCTTGAATTATTCTTGAATTCTTAATTGCACCTTATACAAAAAAAAAAATTAGAGTCTTGTGTCGTTTTCCATATATAGTTTCATATTTTGATCCTTACGATGTTTAATACCTCAGAGCTCATTTGAATTGAGAGGAAGTTGTCGCCGATTTCTTATCCAAGTTTTGTATAGGAGATATTGTGTTCCAAATTTTTTTGAAGAAAATGGTATCGGATTTTGGGATTTTGAAATCGAAAATTTGGGGTCAATTTGCAATTTTCAAAAGTTTGGGGGCTGTTTTACAATTTTCAAAATTTTGGAAATTGTACGTGGTTGAAATTACTTGGAGAATTAGATTCTTATTTTGAGTGTTATATTTTGTGTGGAAGTCGAATTTATAGCTGAAACAGAAAGAAGAAGAAAAAAGGAAATCCGATTTGAAAAAGGAAAAGGAAACAAAATCCTAATCGGAAGAGGAAGAGGAAAGGGGAATTATACTTGATTTGGGAGTGGAATTTGATCTGAAAATTTATCTTGGGAAGCAAGAAAGTACTTAAAATCCTTTTATAAGAAGGATTTAGGTTGGGATAGCTAATCCAATTTGATTTGGAAAAGTTAATTCAATTTTCGGAACTTATTTGTCACCTATGTAAAGCATTCTTGTTTTGATCATATATTCTTCATCACCGCTCCAATTCGTGCCATTCGAAATTGTGTTTTGTTCCTTGTTATTTTTATAATTTAAAATTCCATATTGTAGAGCCCAATATTGAGTTTATATATTTTAAATTTCGAAATAAGATCTGCAGTACTTTTCTCCAATATTGCTTTGAATTTGCGGTGAATTGATCTATTGCCCTTATGTTATCCTTCGTCTTGTGAGTTGTGAGTGTTATACACTTAGTGAGCAACCTTATTAAACAAAGGAACGGGGGGAAGATTTTTATTACTAATAGTTTATTTTCTTAGCAGCTTAGTGGAGATGGCGGATAAAAATCCATTCGTCCCGCCTTTTGTTGGCGATCCCAACAATTACCACTGACAAACACGTCCAATAGCAGGCGTGGTGAACAGCCACGAGATGAGGCACCAGACAATTGGGAGCGACACCGTTTCAAACCCAATGAACATATTGATTCAGATGGCTTTGTTGTCACATTAAATGCACTCATGAGTGAGGTGCAGAAATTGGCGAGAAAGGTTATCAGCTTAGCCCCACCCATGCCACAGTCAACAACAATAAGGGATAATCCTCAAGGATTTGTTCGCAGATTCCGAGGTTATGGTAGTTTCGATGAATATTCCAATGAATCGAAAAGACAATCACACGGAAGATCTTCAAGAAGGCATTGCCACGACAGATATCATGATTCCCAAAGGAGAACAAGGGCCAGTTTGAGTTCAGGTTCAAGTTCAGACTCTGCTCGAGACATCAAGGGGTTGAAGTATGATATCCCTCGATTTAATGGTCAACATAATCAGGTGAAGTATATAGATTGGGAGCGACAGATTGAGAATCATTCTGATCTCAAAATCTATCAAGAGAAAGAAAAAGTTAATGTGGCACAGTATTCCTTCACTCGATATGCATCCGAGTGGTGGAAAATGTGAAAGAAAAGAGACAACTTGTCGGGAAGAAACTCATCTCAACTAGGGAAAGATTGAAGACCGAACTTCACCATTATCATGTTCCACCTACTTATCTGATAGAGCAACATTATTATCTGGCCAACATGAAGAAAGGAAATCACACAGTTAATGAATACTGACAAGATCTCGAGTTGACCATAATAAGGGTCGGGATGAAAGAAGACTACGCATTCATCAAAAATCGATTCATTGAGGGCTTGCGTGAGAACCTTCAAATGTCATTCAAGCTTCAACATCATATCTCCATGGATGATTTATTGATGAAATCAAGGTTGGTTGATAGCACTATGCGACCGAAGAAACCACAGTTTGGATTTCCCGGTCAACGATTAGGATTTGACTCTGAAAACCCTAACTATGGCCGAGGTAGAGGGGCACTAATGGGAGGCTGAGGGTCGATCAAAACTTATTACAATCCAACTTAAAATTCCACTGATGGGAGGACGGTACCATAGACTTCAAACCAATTGTCCTCAAGGAATTCAGGTAAGTCCCTTGTCTCTTCATCAAATTCGGTTTCAGTTAACACTCCTACTTTTTTTCATTGTAAAGAAAGAAGACATGTTCGGAGTAATTGTCTCAATGATCGAGTGTTAGCCACCACTGAGGAAGGCATTGAAGAAGATGAATATGCTGATATGCCACCTCTATATGAGAGTGGAGAAGAACATGTAGATGAAGAGATCATCATAAATTATCAAGGTGAAAAAGGTCCAAACACAAGGTAACTATGTGACCTTGAGAGCTTTAAACTCTCAGATTACTGAAACCTAGGTACAAAGGATTAATATTTTCCATACTTGCTACCTTGTAAAAGATAAGAATTGTTTATTGATTATTGATGGAGGATTTTGTGCTAATATTTTTTTCAATCTTCTTGTTAAATCATTATCTTTTCCTATTACTACTCATCCATCACCTTATAAACTAATTCGGTCAAATGGTAGTGGTGAGATTAAGGTTAATAAACAATGCATGGTTAACTTTAAGATTTGAAAATATCATGATTCTATCTTATGTGATGTTATACCTATGGAGGCTAGTCATATCTTGTTAGGGAGACCATGGCAGTTTGATCGTAAATCTATGCATGATGGTTACACTAACAAAATTACTGTGATTAAGGATAGAACCAGGTATACATGGACACCATTGTCACCGGTGGAAGTTATTGAGGCTCAAAGGCGCATGAAAATAGACAAATAAAAGTTTGCGACTGAGCTAGAAGTGGCCGACCAAAACCCTCGCCGGGGTTTAAAGGTAAACGGACAAAAGAAAAAAAAATAGAGGAAAAACACATAAAATTTTGACCAAAAATTAGGGGTGGCCGATCCAGGTAAGTCAAGTAAGATTTTGAGTGATTCTGAAATTGCGTTAAAGGTTTTATCTTCACATCTTTGTTCCTTTCCATCAATTTAAATGATGAAATTAGAATTTACAAATTAATCTGGAAAATCATTTTATGCATCTATAAGGGACGTGAATTGTGCTTTTTCTAATCATTTGCATATGTTAATTTTACATTTTAAAGAGAGTTATTTCGCCAATGAGGATATACTTGTGCATGTTCCTCCACGGTTTGCTGAGATGTTGCAGGGATTTGAGGATGTCTTTCTGATGCCTTACCACATGGTTTACCACTAGTGCGAGGAATTGAGCATTAGATTAACTTGATTCCAGGTTCAGTTATACCTAATCCGCCAACTTATAAGGCGAACCCTGAGAAGACAAAGGAAAAACAACGGCAAGTCCAAGATTTACTTCAAAAAGGTTATGTGCGCAAATCTTTAAGTCCTTGTATTGTGACTATCATTTTAGTTCCTAAGAAAGATAAAACTTGGCGAATGTGCATATATTGTCATGCTGTTAACAATATAACCATCAAATATCTCTATCATATCCCTAGGTTAGATGACATGCTTGAAGATTTGCATGGATCTGTGATATATACTAAAATTGATTTGACTCAGGGTTATCATCATATTCGAATAAGGGAGGGTGATTAATGGAAAATTGCATTTATAAATAAGTTTGGGTTATATGAATGGATTGTTTTGCCTTTAGGATTAACCAATGCACCTAGTACTTTTATGCGGTGGATGAATCATGTCTTGAGAAAGTTTATTGGTCTATTTGTTGTGGTTTACTTTGATGATATTTTGATCTATTCTAAATCAACTGATAAGCATATTGAGCATGTGTAATCAGTTTTTCTTGCACTCTGTGAGTCTAATTTGTATGCAAACATCAAGAATTGAACTTTTTGTGCTTCGGAAGTGGTGTTTCTTGGTTTTGTGGTCTCTAAGGAGGGCATAAAAGTCGACGAAACCAAAAT
>JAULKM010101083.1:0-10292 GCA_032355605.1 Rubia tinctorum | reverse complement strand
GAGGTGGTGGGGGGTCACTGAGTGATGGGAAGAGGTGGTGGTGGTGGTGGGTTGTAGGCGGAGCAACCATGGTGGATCAACGAGGGGGTAGAGCAGGAGAAACTGAAGAAGAAGAAGAAGAAATGAGGGGTAAAATGGTCTATAAATTTTCAACTTTAATGTTAGGAGTATTTATGTCTTTTCATGTTAGGTCAATGATTGACTTTTTGATTCAACGCTGAAATTGAGCAAAATGGGTATAATCGTACAATTTTACAAAAACATAGGGTTAGTTCAGTACTTTCATGTTTTACAAAGTTATATCTACACTTAGGTCATTTTTACACTTTTCCCTAATTAAAATTCAATAAAATTTGTTCTTTAACATAAAATTTGACCTTTTTTCTTTAAGTTATTGCATTTGACTAAATTTTCTTAAATAAATACTATTCTCTTTGGAAATAACTTCATACTTTCCTTTTTAATTCGCCCCACTAATAAATTTCTATTTATAAATTTTTTATAGTCATTCAATATGCCAAATTTGTCCCATTAAACTCCTATATTCATCATTATTTACTACTTTTCTCTCATGTAAAAGTTTACAAAAAAACTTATTTCTAACATTAAAAATGTTACCACGTTTATTTTTTTTAAATGAAAAAAAACCATAAGTTAATTATATTACCGACTATATAGACTAATTGGATGGTCAAAATACTTAAGGACCGTGTCTTATTAAACTAATAGTATAACACAATAATAGTATAAAACAATTATACTTCCTCCATTCCCGGAGAATATGCAAAAAGAGAGTTTTGCTTTTTAATTTTAATGACATGAAATGTCTAAATTATCCTTATCTTTTTATTTGTCATATCCCCAGTCTTCTTCAACTTTCGCCCATGTCTTTTTCATGTTTAAATTGACGTGAAATATCTACGGCACACACCTCCGCCAACAACTTCTCC
The DNA here is from genome assembly GCA_032355605.1 of Rubia tinctorum. Taxonomy (NCBI): domain Eukaryota; kingdom Viridiplantae; phylum Streptophyta; class Magnoliopsida; order Gentianales; family Rubiaceae; genus Rubia; species Rubia tinctorum. The sequence goes on along the minus strand of JAULKM010101083.1, from coordinate 9,342 downwards.
GCAAAGTACATCCCTTCAACACTGACGCTGCCTTCACATAATTGTGCTGCCTCCATATAATTGTACTCCCTCGACGAGATCATCTACCGGAGCTACTATGGTGGCCTCCTCGACGTGCAACATGACCTGGACGAGCTAAATAAATTCGACGGTGAGTATTGGTGTAGCCTCTTCGATTATCACGTCGAAAAAACCACGTGATCGTACAGCTCCAGCATCAAGTCGAAGAAAGAGTGGGTCCTCCCGGTGATGCTGAGCATGAAAAAAGGCGATGGATCTGGAAGAAGACAAAGAAAGGAAGACGGAAGGAAGGAAAGTGGAGGAGGAAGATGAAAGTGGAATGAAGACGGTTGAAGCAAGGGAGCAAGGAGAATTGATGAATGATAAAAGAAGACAATTTAGGGATGATGAAGAGAGCCATGGCAGTGGGATGTGCTATGCCCAAATGTAATATTTTAAGCTTTTAGGGGTAGCTATGTCATATTGCATGTTAATTTTTCTTAAAACAAAAAATGTATAAATTTATCTGGAACAGACGAAAAAGGAAATTATGCAGATTTGGCTGAGACAAAAATCCAGTAAAGATCTCATGACAAACAAACGTTTGTTTTATTCATCAATTGAATTTACTTTTCAATATTGTTTTTTATTGTTATTTAGCATTTGGATGTTGTCTCATATACATTGTCTCGATGATATTTCCAAAGTTGTTATGATATTTTGCACATTTAAAATTCGGCGATTAAGATTCAACCATATAAATGAATTATACATAAGTATAAGACACTTAATAACCAACGTGCAGACAAAACTGGCTATAACCTTATACTTTCTACCTCCCACAATAAACTTTTCATTTTCATTTTCATTTTTAGTCTGTCCCTTTATAAACTTCAAATTCTACCTTTTCATTTTTTATAAGAAAAATTCACCTAAAACACCCTCATGATTAGTGCCATATTAGCTAACCCCTCACATGATACACCTAAAATTCTTAATTGGGAGATATACAAATATAACCCTATATAATTTTAGTAAGTGCACATATAATTTTGAGATAATTTTTAGTGCAAAAATAACCCTAACTACATTACATAAGCGCAAATATAACCCTAAAGACTATATTCCGGCATTGACTGATAATTTTCGGTGATTGACTGACTGGAAATGATCATAATGCCCCTTTCAGCCTAAAGCAAAAACTTGAAAGATAAAAATGCCCTCTGCCTACCACCACCACTGAAAGCTCTCAGCAAAATATCAAATTATCTGATGGCTTTCCAGTCCTTATAATTCATTATGTGACTGTATAAGATATTCAATTCATTTGATCACCATCAGACCTCTGTTAGAAATCCCCATGGCTGAACAATTGCCTGCAACTCCGCTTAAACCCTTTGCTTCAACAGCAATGACAGAACCCAATTCCAATAACCGCCGCATCCGATGAACGTTAGTCCAGCTGCAGTCGCGTCATAGCTTTCGCCGACGCCCAACTTCGCAGCAGCATTCACCCATCTGTCTTCCACCCCCTGGCACCACCTCCATCACCTCCAGCCAACCCCCGCCAATGTGACCACGCATCCCCGGTCATCACCATCCTAGCCCCTCCCTCCCTAGCCGCTCCCCACCCCCACCACCCCTCTCGATCTCCTTCTCCAGCTACCACCCATTTTGATCCCCTCCGCCTTAGCCCCACTTTTGCCCTAGCCCCGCAGTAGTCTCTCCAAATCCCTCTCAACCCGAATAGATACACCGCCATCCTACCACCCCACTGGAAACTCTATTCCCACCAAAAACATTTGCACCACCCCCTAAACCCTGCTCGCCACCCGCCACTCGCCAGTTGCGCCCCATCACTATTGGAAACCCTAATAGTTGTGGTGTGTATTTTTGTGGTGGTGATTTGAAAAAAGAGAAGAAGATGGGTGGGTGAGTGAGTACACGATTTGCAGAAGAATTGTGATGGGGTGGACTAGATTTGCAAAAGAATGGCGATTTTCAAAAGAATGACGATTTTTAACCATTGCAGAAGAATGACGATTCCAGAAGGAGAAGAAGATGGGTGGGAGCAATGTGGTCATTAGTAATTGGTAGTTTTTTAGTTTTTAAAACATAAACCGACCAGGGGTAAATTTATCTTTTTAACATAACCCAACCTCAAACTGCCAGAAAAGGTTATATTTGCACATGCACTAGATATCTAGGGTTATATTTTTATTTTAAATGATCACATTGTTATATTTGCACTTTTGTGAATTATGTAGGGTTATATATACACTTTTCTCTTCTTAATTTAGATCACGCGCCATGTGATAAAAAGGCAACACATCAATTAACATACTCCTTATGTCCCACATTAATTTGCAGAAAGAGAAACTTTGGCTGTAAAAAGGAATAGTAAAATAAAGGACTGATTTGACTAGTTTTCAGTCTGAAAAGGTGAATTTAGTACTGAATGAATAGTGCCTCGTAAAAGGCACTAAAATGGGTTTAAAAGTAAAGCAGGAGCTAAAAGTTCCCACCAAAACTAATTTTTGGCTCCAAATTTATCATTTTGGAGCCAAATTCAACTGGTTCAGCTACTGTTCATGGCTGTTCAAATTTTACAACTTTCTCTATAAATACATCATTTATTACATGCACAATTTTTAATCCTATTAAACCCAAAAAAAGCTCTCAAAATTTATTTTGGCCAATTCATCAAGAACTGTCCAGATCTTAAACCTCTTCTTCATCTCCATTTTCATCCTTGAGCTAGGGAGTGTGATTGTAAGCAGAAACTTGACAGATGAGCAGCGACAATAGGTTGCCAATTTTCTTCTCCAAAACATAAAAAATGGGAAAATACAACACAATCTGCGTGTTGAGGCAACAACAAGGTGGGCTATGTCAATAAGAACCATCAACAAAATTTGGGCACGAGTGAAGCAACAATTGAGCACTGGTCAACCGGTGAACGCCCGTTCAAGAAGACATGGGCGGTGTGGCCTTAACAAGAAGCCCATCGACCTTGATGCCTTAATGGCGCTGCCATTGAGAGATAGACGAACCTGCAGGAGCACAACAGTAGGTTTACAAGTGGGCAAGAGCACAGTGCAAAGAGCAATAGCAAACAAAGAAATCTGCAGCCACACCAACGCTGTTCATCCATATTTAACACAAGCATGCAAAGAATCAAGGTTGGAATGGTGACTAAGCAAGCTGGAAAGCAACATGATGTTCAAGGATATGCACAATGTCATCCACATTGACGAGAAATGACTCTATCTCACAGAGGCAACAACCAAGTTTATTCTATCCCCCCAATGAACTAGAACCATACAGAATTTCTCAAAGCAAGCATTACATTCCAAAGCTAATGTTTTTATGTATTGTATGTAGACTAATATTTGGGGTAGATGGTAATGTCATGTTTGATGGGAAAATAAGGGTATTTCCATATATGGAGTACATAGCAGCAAAGTACACAACAGTGAATAGGCCTAAGGGTACCCCGATTTTAACTCCCATTCCGTCAATCAATAGAGAAGTCATTAGGCGTAAACTGATTTATGAACTCATACCAGCCATAAAAGTAAAATGGCCACCATGGGCAAGTAAACGAATATTCATACAACAAGACAATGCTCCATCCCATATTTATGCTAATGACCCTGAATTTTTAGTTGCAACCACCTCAGACGGGTTTCATATCCAATTGGTGTGCCAACCTACCAAATCACCTGACTTGAACATTCTAGACCTAGGTTTTTTTTGCCTCAATTCAGAGTCTACAATACCAAAACCCTAGTAAAATGCTAGAAGGTTTACTAAGTGCTGTGAATGATGTATTTGAAATAGAGGATCCTAAAGTAATAGACAAGATTTTTCTAAGTCTACAATGTGTCATGGTAGAAATAATGAAGTGTGGGGGTGGGAATGAATTCAAACTGCTACATATGGGGAAAGATCGTCTGAGGAGGTTGGGAATGCTTCCACAAAACATCATTGTGGATTCTGAGCTGGTAAGGAGCTGTGTACGGTGTATGATCGGGATTGGAATGACCGGGAAGGTTAGGGATCTGATCCTAATTATGGAACTAGGTCAATGAAGGAAGAACCAGGTTAATTTTGTAGGGTTGTGCTTCTATAATTAGTTCTAGGGTAAACATACAAATGTATTTTGTGGATGTATGTTTATAGGGCAACCTTGTAAAAGCTGGGATGGCTGAAATCCCTTTTGAATGCAAAGTGCAAAAGCTTATGTTTAAAAACTACGAATGATGTGAGGCAAAAACCAGGTCAGGTCCAAAACATACACACAAAAGCAGGTCGGGCACACACAATCAATAATAACAAACAATGGGTAAACATCATAGGTTGTCATCCTAATGTTCTTTTCAAAACATGGTTGATGCCTAATTGTTTAATTCAACATTTGTCATCATAGGTGGCTGTCAACTAGGTAGGATCATGAAAACAAATAATTTTGGCATTGTTTTTAATCACAATCATGCCCCGCTAAGTTTCAGATCAGTTCATAGACTAATAAGCATGGTTGCATGTAGTATTCATACATCACAGCTTCATCATCAATAATGGTTCAAGCATCACACACAACACATATTCGACATGCATGCTATGATGTATAAAATATAATGAAATTTTATTGCTCTATTCACAGCCCTAGATCAGAAATATGCCAAGCTAGGTTAAGTGCAAGTTAAAGACACATAAACAAGGCTACATATTTAAACATAGAATGTAACATAGTTGTTGCTTTATCAACAAACCACACAATCCTGCACATAAAAAGAGAAAAAGAGTTAGATAGATGTTAACATGTTAAACATGAGAGAAGATGTAATTGCAAAGATAAAAACAACCTGATAACAGTGAATCTATTTATCATCAGAATACTCAGACTGTGGCTCACAACCATCTCTCAGAGCCTTTTCATATATATATATATATATATATATATATATATATATATCATACCATTCACTGCGTACACGAGAAAAGGCAACCTAATTTTTCATCCAGTGTCTATCTTCGGGTGGCGGTTGATGTTTAGGCCAAGAACCAGGATATAAGCAAGCCCCAATTTCATAAAAACCCGACTTTCCATATTTAGGTATCTCATTACCCTTATAATAGATTGAAGGATGAGGGTCGAAACCTGAATCTGAAGCTGAATCAGAATCTCATTCGGGTATAGTTAGGGGTTGTGATTCATTTACTGGTTCAGGGGGGTCCTGTGATTCAGTCAGGGGATCAAGTTCGAGGGGGGAGGCTGTGATTCGGTAGGTGGATCCAGTTCAGAGGTGGCTGTGATTCAGAGTCTCATAGGGGTGATAAATTAATAGGGCTGAAATGTGTAGCAATGGGTGTATCCCAACTGCTATCTGAATCATAATTGTAAGGTTCTAGTAGATGTGAATCAAACTCACTTTCAGGTTCATTCAAGGGAGGGCAGGGGGTAAATGTTTCATGCCCAGCCGACACCATATCACGACAATCCATGAGGATTGGTAAATGGGTTAGGGTCTGAAAGACTAGGTTTCCGAAGACCAGGGTTCAAGGTAGGGATAGCTAAACAGCAAGAACTGGTTCAGGGTTGGGTTCTAGGCACAGGGTAAGGGAACAGCGAACCAGCAAACACAAGTACAAATCAACAATTTGAACAACAGATCTGGTTAAAAACACGACACACAAAAATTTAAAAGAGCAAAAAATGCAGTAGACAGTGTCACAAATGAACAACAAGTTCAATACAGGGGAAAAATATGAACTAAACACAGATTACACACCTAAACATGGAAAACAAACTCAGACTGTGGTTCAAGTCTTACACACTTTGAAACAAGATTTCTACACTAAAAACCCTACATCAACATGACATGAGTTTATAATTACAAGAACAAGGAATAAAATGATAGGAAATTTACATATCTACGACAGTTAAGAACATGCAAGACCAAGTTCACCATTGAACATGTAAAATGTCGGCAACAATTCAGCGGTACTAAAAAATGGAGGGAAGAAGTGCAGAAAACAGATAAAAATGGCTAATACCAACTTAATCAGACCAGGCAACAACAACAACATTTAAGACAAAATCGCAAACCCACCAAAGCAAGATACCGGATGTCAAATGAAACACCCTAAACGATTCGATCAAAAACCTTAACCCGGAACTAAGATAAAGTTCTAAAAAACCCAGGTAATGCAAAAAATTTCAGATTTTCGGAAACCCCAAAACACAAAATAAGAAATCCTTATGGAAAAAATGAGATGTGATGAACAAGCAAATACGAATAAAAAACTAAGGTTAAACATAAAGAACATCATTCTTACAGCCGACAACATTCAAAAAGCAAAGCGGAAGAAAATAGCAGCGGCTAGGATTTGGTGGATTGAGAGGGAATGGAGAGGAGAATTGGAGAGCGGATGAGAGTAATGAGAGAGCTGTGAAAGTAATAGCTATCAGAGAGGAAATGCAAACCGTTGAGAGCAATAATGGAGCAAGGGGAAGAAATTGAGTAAACCTCCAAACTCTAGGGGTGTGAATATAATCAGCCTCTTCCTCTTGTGTTCACCCCCACCCGTTGATCTCCTCTTATTCCAAAATGAAATGCGAAGATTTATTAATTGACCATTTAATAATATTTAAGAAATGGCATTAATTTGGAAACTTCAAAAGAAACCAGGCAGATACATGATACACTGTCCTCGTTGTTGGTGATTTTATGCTTTTGTTTTGTTTCCAACTTTCTTAACACAAACAGTAACAAGAACACCACCACCCATTTCTCCTTCCTCTTCCCATGGCCCCCTGAACTCCGATTGGCCATTCAGTCCCATCAAAGTACATAAACGTTAAAATCATAGAACAGAAAGCACAGGGAATTTTTCACCTCTCTCTTCTTGCTCTCTGTTTGCCTGTTCTCTCCATCATTTGCTTGAAACTGTAGAAAGGTGAGTCTTTTTTTTTCATATCCTTTTGTCGTTTTTTAAATTTGTTTTTCTTTTTCTTTCGATGCGGGATTATGGTTTAAAACCTCAAAGTTGCTAACTTGGGTGGTTTAATCACGTGGGTTTTGCTTGGATTTGTTCCCAGGGTGACTTTTCGGGGTTTTTTCCGCGTGTTTTCAGCTTTGCCTAGACGGGATTGATGGCTTTGATCACCAGTTTTATCACGTGAACCACGAGAAATGCAATTTTCAACCATTATTTACAGATTTTATGTGTGTCTGGATGCGAAGTTCTGCTTCAAGAATTTTCTATTGACTGAAAAGCAAGTTTCTGAACAGTATGAATTTTGTTGCTGTATTATTTTATATTGATATGATCAGTCAGAGTCGAATGTCAGTACTGCTGTAATAAAATCTAGTTCTTGTTTTGGACTAGAGTTGCCTAGGAGAAATGGATTACTGGCTGGGTAGATGGGATTGTGTGATCTATAGTTAACTGTGTTTCCGGGGGAAGATGTTTTTGGCAAGATTATATGATGAACATAAATCATCAAAGATTGTTCTTTTGGGATGATTTTGTTTCATTTTGCTTATTTTTGTAGGTGTGACGCAGGCTTGTTTAATGGAGAATACTGAAGAGTCTGGTAGCCCGAGTTGGGGGGCTTCATTCTTCATGCAGACAACTGAAGATGTTGCTAGAGCCGTGGCAGCTGCAGCTGCGGCTGCAGTTGCTACACGTTCACCACGCCCATCGGTTGTGTATTCTTCAAAGGATGATAATGAAAGTGGACTTCAGAAATTTCAGCATCAAGTGTCTAAATTACTTAAAGGCTTGTCTACTCCTCCTGAAGTGAAACGTGGGAACTACAACCCTGAAATTCTTACTAGCCAAAAGCGGCAATGGGCAAGCTTTCAGTTGCAATCACTGGTATGTGTTTTGTTGAGATTTGTTGGGGTCAGTTGCTTTAGGTTGTGCTTGCATGTATAGTTCTTGCCACTCATTGCTTGTTGGTTATAGAGTAGCACAGGGAAGAAGGAATGACTAGAAAATGATTTTGAATTATTTATTTGTAATGCATGGCTCCTATTTCTGTTGTGTTTTAGTTGTTTCTAATGAGATAAGGTTTGTTTGGACTTAAATTTTGATTTTGGATATTGAACAGAGTTCCAGTGAATTTTAATGCAGTACATCTTTCTGTTGGTAATGTGCACAATAATGTTCAAGCTTGGGAATTCTTGATGATTGTAGAATTTATGCTTGCAGGACCACAAAATTTGGAGGGAGCCATCCAGGCTTTTTGAGAGCATGGTGGTTGTTGGACTTCATCCTAATTGTGACATTCAAGCCCTTCAAAACCTTTACTCGACTAAAAGGTCTGAAGGCTCGGGAAGATTTCGTAGTGCACTAAATGGTCAGCATCAATCCCGTGTTGGACCGAACCTAGAGCCTCAGGTGCTGACTGTTATGCAGAAAATTTACTTGTTCAAAAATATAATGAATCTGTAACCTTACTTATTTTCTTTCTGGTTTCAGGTTTTGTTCGTCTATCCGCCAGAAAAGCAGCTACCTCTGAAGTACAAGGATCTATTATCATTCTGTTTTCCTGCTGGTGTAGAGGTTAGGCTCTGTTATGATCCCCTGCCTCTGGTTGTCTGCAACCGTATGTGTAGATTTTCATCTGCTAGTTGTCATTTGTAGGCCTTTTTCTTCTATACAGAAGAATAAATTTCTACCTATCCTTTGCATCCTTTTTTTGGCAAGGATATAAATAGGAGTATTCGCAGGATGTTACTGGGGGATCTTTGGACATTATACTCAGCTTTGCATGTTACTTTTTTTTAATATTTCTGTTTTTGACCTCTGTGAATAGGCATATGTTGGAGAAAGTACACGCACGCATGCACACACATATAATATTCTATTTTAACTTTCTTCTTGAAAAATGGATGCGGTAAAAGATTTCCAATTATCTCTTATACGAGGTTTACTAGTTTTATCAGCATATTGCGTCTCGCGCATTGTCTTCAAACTTTTTTCAGATGTATGCTTGGGGATAAGAGGTAATCTCATATTATTCCTAACACCTTATGAAAGGACATTTTTTAGATAACTTAAATTGAGCACTTTGTTTGCCGCCCTTCTATCTATCTTCAGCACAGTTACCATTCTCACTCAGTTGTAGAGATACATAATGTTATGCGTCATTAGGAAATGTTAGTCATAATATTTGCTCTACCTACTTTCAATGCTAAAGAATTTGGAATGATATTCTTGAAGAAAGGAATGCGATAGAAATTTGGACCCATTTTGCAATTTCTTGTGAAGTTTCAACAAACTAATGTAGACAATGATGACCGGCGGGGGGGGGGGGGGGGGGGGGGG
>JAULKM010101082.1:0-10292 GCA_032355605.1 Rubia tinctorum | reverse complement strand
TGCCTAAGTAACTCATACCAGTGATAAGTCCAATATTTAAAAATTTTAAACAATCCCTCCAAAATTATGAATGAAAATTCAGGAAATTCATTTTCCTACCATAACTTAGCACCGGTATGAATGAAAGCAATGCTGGTGCTAGTATTATTTGATCTCTAAGTTAAAATTTTTAAATATTACTATTAGGTCCATAGAAGAATTTGGAGTCGGGGAATCACAAAATTGAAAACACCAAAATGCAATTAAATAAGAGATGATTGTGTTTTTGAAATTCTAGGTACAGTGAATGAACGGAAGATCCTCAAACATATTTATGAAAAATTATGCTATGGCCCAAAACTTTGTTACGAAATTATCCTTCTCTCCGAAATACACAATTTTTGTTATTCTTTCACAAATATAGAAATAGAAAATAAGTTTTTTGATGAAATTGTGAAAAGTGCTAGTATATGTTCTAGAGTAACTCAGAGTTAATTAATTAGAAGTAAGAAAGGGAAATCGGAAAGAATTATTGATATGTTCTTGTGCCCGATTGTTGATAAATATTTCATTGCGGACTTGGAAAATACAATGGGGGTGTATAGCATAGCATCACTTTCGAGCGGATTTTGATTTGGAGTTACGAGTAAAGTTATTACTTTTTGCACTTAGGTCCCTCCAAGAAAGTTGGAGTTGTCGAATCACAAAATTGGCGACACCAAATGCAATTCAATAATATACAATTGTGAATTAGTGATTTGGGCATGTATGGGTGAATGAAAGGGTCTCAAAAGTCAACATTGATTACATCTACACAGTCATGGAAAATTACGCTATGGCCCAAAATCTTATTACCCCATTATCCATAGCTCCAAAATGCATGATTTTGGTTGTTCTTGCCTAAATATAGAAATATAAAATAAATTATTTTTGGTGAAATGCTGGAAAGCGCTAGTACATGTTTTGGAGTAACATAGAGTTGTATAGTTTGAAGTAAGGAAGGAAAATCGGAAGGGATTATTGATATGTTCTTATGCCCAATTGTTGATAAATATTCCGCCAGAGACTTGGAAAATACAATGAGGGTGTATAAGGTAGAATCACGTTCAAACAGATTTTAATTTGGAGTTACGAGTAAAGTTTTTACTTTTTGCACTTAGCCCCCTCCAAGAAAGTTGGAGTTGTCGAATCACGAAATTGGCGACACAATTTTGAAAAAGTACACTATGGCCCAAAGTTGTGTTACCTCATTATCCATTACTCCAAAATACATGGTTTTTGTTATCCTAGCCTAAATATGGAAATATAAAATAAATTACTCCCTCTGTTTCTTTATTTGTGGCACCATAAGTATAGGTGCTTGGATTTAGGTGAAGAAAATGAGTGGATGAAATTGAATGTAGAAAGTAAAAAGTAGAATGAGTGGATAAAATTAAATGAATCTTGCCAAAAATGGAAAGTGTGTCATTTAAAAAGAAACATCTCAATAAGGTAAGTGTGCCACAAATAGAGAAACGGAGGGAGTATATTTTTGGTGAAATGTTAGGAAGCGCTAGTACATATTCTTAGGCAACTCATAGCATAAATCCATTTTCAAGAGTAAATTATACAATAGACCCGTTTTTCAAAAAAAAAAATCTATATATCGAGCGCCGGTAATATTGTCGGTGCCATTCATCAACATACCGGTGCTTCATATTTTTCCACCAAAATTTTACCTGCCAAAATTTCTATTCAAGTTATAGGCACCGGTATTAGCATCGGTATATGTCACTCATCCAAAAACGGTGCTGGAATATATTAAATTGAGACATTTTTCTATAAAGGCACTGATATCTAGTACCGGTATTCACTGTACCAGTGCTAAATCTATTCATAGGCACTGGTATTTAGTGTACCGGTGCTGGATTTATTCATAAGCACCGGTATTTTGGTTCATTTAATAGAATATCGGTGCCTATAAAATTCTTGGCATCAGAATTTCTCTCCCAACACTGTAATACCGGTGCTTATAAAATTCCTGGCTTCTAGTGGTGGTTCTTGTTTTTCGATAAGATGGGCGTCATGTATTTTATGTGACTTTACTAGGATTGGATTCTTGCGTAAAGAATGGAGCTGGAAGTTTTATCCATAGCGTGAAGGAAGAAGAATTGAATGAGGACCAAGAATATAATGCGGTAACTAACAACTCGAATAAACACCGTTCTTTAAGTCACTCCAAGACCCACAAGCGAACTAGATATTTAGCTTGTAAGTTTATACTCCCCATTTTTATTTCATCATTTTATAAATTAAATGTTCATGATTATTTTCCCAATTTCATAGAAGACATTGAATACCGTGCCAGTAATAAGTTTACTCTTCTTTAATTTTATTTTTTATTTTTGTAATATTTAAAACCATCTTATGTTGCTATTCCGTGTCCTTTTTTACATGCATATCCTTTTCATTCTAGAAAAGTTGCAAACATGCTCTCACCATCAGGTATACCTAGCGAATATGACCAATCACAATTTTTATCATATTTTCTTGCAAACAAGGGTTGTTGAAACCATGCCAAAATTTTATTGTAAGTTATTTAAAAAAACCATTACGATATTTCCTTCTGATGACATCATAAAAGATTTATTTTGTAAAAATATATAAATTGGTTGCAATGGATAATATAGGTAAATTTTCCCATTTTCATATATATATATATATATATATATATATATATATATAAAAGCTCTCCAGTTATGTAAAGAGTTAAATTAAACCATCTATGGTATCAAATAAAAGAGATCAAGACTCCAATTGTTTTCATATATATGTTGTAAAAAATATAATGAATATTGTGTTCATATAAGGAGGAGAGCATTGCAAAAGAAGTTAAACATCGACTAAGAAAGAGGAAAAAAAGTTGATGCTTTTGGTTTGGATCCTTTTACCTCTGGAAGTGTTCAACAACCAGAAAATCCATATTTTGTTACGCAGATAAGAAAGAAGAGACAAGATGAATTGGTATGTAGTTAGTCTATGTTAAATTATTTATCAACATTTTTTAAAATTTTGATTAAAAATTATTTCCCCATATTAACTTTAAAAAGTTTCAAATGTTATTTTTTGATTATTATTTTATATTATTTGAGAATCAACACTAATAACTAATAAATATTGATCCAGTTTATTCCAGATCAAATTATTACAGCTTATAGGCTTAATCTTCCCAATGCTATAGTCTTTCATGACTCTGCTGGGAGGATGTGGGATGCAGAGTATCGTGTATGTGCCGATGGTCGTTGCCAGTATGCTGGTGGATGGAAACATCTTTGCCATGTAATTTCATTAAGGAAGATGATTTTTGCATCTATGAATTTGTGAAACGGGAAGGCAAAGATCTTTACTTGAAGGTGCAAGTTGTCCGCTGAATGAATTTCACATAATCATATCATTGTTTCATCAACTTTTCCAGCCTTAAGATTACTCATTTCTAAAATTTTAGCATATGAAGTATTCTCTTTAAAATTTTACCATGGTGATCATGTAAGGCTTTTAATTTTTGTTACAACTAATGGTGAGTTGAATTATTTTTTCATCCTTACATAATTCAAAATAATTAATTCATTGTCATTACATAAAATAGAATCTAATGATAAATTAATAACTATATTAATTTGAAACAGACACATATATGTAATAAGTTGTTCAAAGTAATATAAGTCGTGTTCAATTCATTACAGACCTTAGCTATATTTTGCTACTAGTTTCAAATTTTTGTGACTTTTACTTGATGTTCATTGACCGATGCCTAGTACAAACAAGAAGATATAATGAAATGTTAAAAATTGAATCAAGGGTTTTCACTTTTCATAATTAATTACTAACTATTTTGAGTTTATATATACTCACAAAATAAGTCATAGATCAAAGTCAAATAATGAGTTAGGTTTTAATCAAAAAAATGTTTAGTGTTTACCAGGCAATTCTTGTCTTGACTTTCTTAATAATCCCGCCTTTGAGCTCAATAATTGCGTTCTACTTCCTCAAGTTGTTTTGGGATTTCCGGGAATTATTCTTTTCCCCCATCTCATCAACCCAAGTGAGCAATTCGTTAGTTTCTTGAGGTAATGATGATGAAGTCACCTATCCCCTCCATGCCTCCTCTATCATCTTCTCGCAGTCACTCGATTTAATCCATGCCTACTTCGATTAAATTGGAAAATTTTTCTCCTTATGTGATGACTAGAAGATGGGTCCTGAGCTTGGAGGCAAACTAGCAAGCATATATGGTCGGAGTAGACCATAAGGGGAACATTTGTGGACCACATGAAAAGAGCATGCAGACTTTGGTTACGTGTCGCATGATTAAGTATCGCTATTTCAGTATCCAGTTGGGCTGAGAGTATATTCCAAGTAAATTTAGGACCTGTATGTGCCATGCCAAATAGTCTACAAAATCCAAGACTTCTCAAAACACATTAATTTGTCACTCCACCCTTGGTCGTTTCCTTGGAATTCCTCCTCGCGATAAGACTTCATTGAAGTTTCCAAGACATATCAACGTTATTGTGTGATCAAAGACCAGTTGCTGAAAGTTGACCATCATTCTCTTCATCTGGCAACGATAGGTTCACCTTTGTAACAGTATCATGTACACGACTACCAGATATTTTAACAAAACCATCTATAGAATGGCTCAACATTAACTTTAAATCTACAAATACTTGCTTATTCCATGACAAAGAAAGACCACCAGAGTGACCTTGATACATCAACATCAAAATTGTTTAACTATGACTTCAACTTATCGATAATTTCTATGGAATATTTAGTTTCACTAAGAAAAATAAAAACTGGAGATTCAAGCATACCATAGTACGGAGTTCTGGAATTGCCCGAACCTTTTCGAGCCCGCTGAAATTCCAACTTATGATATTCATTGGACTAGGCAGGACTGGTAGCCATCACCACTCACTGCATGTGTAATAGTTGCACCTGCCACAATTTGAGATGCCTCATCGAGGCCTTCCTGCTTCTTCTTCTTTTTGTTATTTATGTCTCCATTCTTTTGACCCACTGCTCCTAGCTTCAATCTCCTCTTCGTCTGCCCTCAAACATTTTTCTTTTGCAATTTCTCTGGAGCAATCTTTCTGTACCCTCTTCTTAGGCGTTTTCTTCCCTATGGTGCTTTTATCCATTTGCTTCATGCTGAGTCTAGCATGTGAGTAAAATTAAACTGAAACTTGAACCATTATCGGAATGAGTGGGTCTTCCAGGGATATGTTCATCTGCCATAGCGGTAAATAAACTCTGCTCATGCATTAGACTCTGATACCCCTTTCGGAATTGATTAAATCTAACTTGAGAAAGTATCAATTATCCGGATATCATTCATGCACTTAATTTGAATCCGTATACAAGTTTAGATACCTTTGAAGTTTTTTACCATCGGATTCAATCAACTAAAAAGACAAGAATTCCATATATGGTCCCTCTACATGTATTCACATGGCATGATTGGATCACCTACATTGTTGTTAGCTTAAAGCATTGATCAACAAGAAAATACCTAGTCTTTATTCTTCTATTTTAAGTGAGGTTTAATTTTTTGAGAATGGTTGGATTATTTTGTCATTCCCGATTTCTATTATTTATGGTACAATGTATTCTTGTAAAAAATTTATCTATTCAAATTAAACCGGACTTCATTAAAACGTAATCCAAGTTAATATGGGCATGACCAAATTAGACTTAATGAGTTTCACACATACCGAACCATACTCTGATAGCCGAACCTTGCTTCAACGTGCCAAACCTGCAAAACAACTCCCCGAGGGTAGCTAAGGGAAGAAGCTCTGATGTCCAAGTCAGACCAAAAGTATATGATATGAGTATTCAGTATTGGATGACCATAATGAATGAATATCTTTGTATTTATAAGGGTTGGTCCTTGAGATATCTCACAATCGTAATGCATAAATATGAACATTCTCATTGACAGGGGGCTCGTTCTCTTTTTCTAAGAGAGTATCATCTCTTTCTCGCGGGGAAGCCACATCTTCCTCATCCACGATGGTAACTTACCTTGAGGATGTCGCTTTTGGACCCCTTTTTTCCTCCTTTAAGGTGCCTTTGTGAAAGCTTCACCTCCATTCACCAGCGTTTCGAGTTTGATGGCTCCTGTTATGGGTGAAATCCTTATAGGACCCTTTTCTGTACTAGTCACCCAAACACAGGGAATTTCTCCGCGAGGCATATCACTGATTACAATTCCATCCTTATTATAGGCTTTGTGGATAATCTAGCCGGTTTATACACCGGCAATCCTATCATATTTCCTAGACTCTTCTGAAATGGGGCTTGACCCCTCTTTTTCTGCTGATCTAATTGTACCCAGCGAGTGAACCCTTTCTTCCTCCGACCGAAGCTCTTTGACTAATCCTTACTAATAAAAAACTTTACCAGAAGTAGAAGAACTAGTAGCCATGATGGTAAAAATGTGAGAAAGTAAGAGGGAGGAGGAAGACAAAACATACTTGTTGAGAAGAGCAAGAGAAATGGTGAGAATAACTACGAGAAATTTGTGGTTGTTAGAAATATTTTTCTCCAATAACCTGCAGGGAAAGTGGAAGAGTGGAAGTTGAACAAATAGGCAGTTATGAAGGCTGAAATGATGGCTAAGTAATGATTATCTCAAAACTGAAAAGTTGAAAAGGCATGAGAATCTTTTGAAATCTCCCATAAAAGAAACCATCGTCCACGCTCTCTCACTCGCAGCTGATTGAAACGCGCGTGCTTACAAATTCTGAAAAAAAATGTAGATGGGAAAACCAAACATTATCTTAATGACTGAAGACAACTCCCACAGCCAAGCGACCTCGAGATATCATATCGAGACTCGATCCTATGGCTGAATGACCTCGAGATATCATATATGGACACCATTGTTTAGTCACCTCGAATGCTCCCAAAAATCGAGGAGATATTTAGTTTTATAAGGGCTTTTGATAATGGTTAATCCGGTAAGCCCAAATAAGCTCCTGGGCCTATTTCAGCCCAATGAAGTCAGTATAGAAATTGCCTACAATCTGACCGTATTTATCAGCATTAATGGTGTTACAAAGAAGTTCGGTTATACGCAAACACTATTAGGGCTATTCTGTTATAAATAAAAGTTATGTCTACATTTTAAGATTCATTCTGATACGATTTTCACATGGTTTACTAAATTAAGCATCAGAGAGATTTCCCCGGGACTTCCCGGGGCTTGTTTCTTGTAGAACACATACATTTAAGGGCATTATAGACATTTCATAACTTAAGGTAGTATCATTTCTTTGTTGCTCAGCATATATTTTAGGGACGCCTAAGAGAAGAATTGTTTACCTGAATCAGTCAGATTGGTTTCACATCCTGTTAAACATTTGGGTATGTTTCGTGTTACATACTCGATAGTCATTACATGAAAAGGCTTATTAAGTTTAATCTTCCTTCGGATGTTAGCATATACTTTCTCTTGTCTTTGAAGGATAAATATATGCATTTTTATGTTGGTTAAGGTCTAGATGAATTAATAAGGGTGTCTTCTTGATTTCAAGAAGGTGATTCGATCAACCTATTGGCGAGTGCTTTGAATCATTCTGCATCCAGAGTCTTCGTTAGGGTATTCATATCACCTTTCTTGGTTTCCGTACTCTGGATCCCATGGTGGATTAGGAAGTGACGACGAAGGAGCCTTGGATGTTGAAGCCATCTTAGACTTTGATGCACACTTGGAATGACACATGATAGAGAGTTGTGATTTTTAAGGATTGAATTTATTTTGCTATTTTGCTGTAGGATTTCATTCCTTCATTTTATATGAAAATTATGGTTTTTGTGGGAAGCCTAAACCCTCGATCTTGCTTGGTCTATTGTTCAAATGTGAAATATATTTGCTCTGGTTTTTGTTGGTGGAATTCAGACCATACAAGGTAGCAATTAAAAACACCAACAATGGAATACACAATAGCTCCAATATAAGTTCACACTGGGCACTACGGAATTATGAGAACACACTTTGAATGTATTCAAATGCAATGTAGGTTTTCATTCAGGCCATATTGTTACACTATTAATTTTCTCTTCGCGACCAAGTGATATTGAGATGGAATTCTAACTCAATAAATTAGAATGTTTTTTTTGTCCTTTGTTAGATATCCTCCCAAACGAATGTTAGAAGACAATGGTGGCACCATTCAGTCGCCCCAACCCGTTGTTCAAGTTGAGGGTACATATTGAAGATTAATGCAAAAAGTTGGAGGATGACTTTATTTCCATGTCCATTATATCAACTTGAATACACTTTGCTTTTTTTGTTATATATTTCGGATTCAATAATAGATGTTATTTTTCAATTTATTTTCACTAGTAATTTTTATAGATATTGTTTTTTATCTTGTTTGGAAGTACTACACGAAACTTTTATGGAAATGATTTTGGTTTGGAGACGAAGATGTACTGTTCTTCAAGGTGCATGCCTTGTTGTATTCAAACACTTATTTTAATTCATAAAATGAGAAAAAACTAAAATTTATGAGAAAGATAAGACCTCGGAACATACCACGTATCTAAATTTGTCTGAGTTTTTGAATGAAACTGAAATAAGTTTCAATATCAGAACTGACATCCTCTTGAACTAAACCGAATAAACCAATTAGCCTCCCAAAGTATAATCCATTTCTAATGAATTAATTTCAGAAGTCGGAGATGGTGATTTAGCAGTTCAACTACATGATAATATTCGAAACATTATCCGATATCATTACAAAAAACAATGGCACTTCCAGCCTTGTAACATGCAACAAAGGTTAAAAAAAAAGGTATCATGCATGGCTCATCATAGCGCTATGGTTCCACTTGTAATACCGTTGTTGGAAAATCGTTGTGCGGCGGAGGCCGATGATCAACATTGGTGCTAGGGAAGGAGGTTTATGACCGTTGTCTAGTGCTTAATTTCACCAGCATTGATACCTCCTTCCCGCACCATTGAGATCCTCATTCCCACTCTCTCTTCTTTCTATCACAAGTCGCAAGTTTGTGACCAAAAACTATTATATAATTTGAACTCAAAATGAGAGCAATAATCACCTAGTAAATCAGATAACTCTAATGAGTACATAATGTTAAAAAGTATAAAAATAAGTACATATTATTCATGCACCTTTCTATGTTTATAACATGGAAACCATAGAAAACAAAGTCACCAAGCTTGTCACAAAGATCTAGCCATCGTGCTCCAATGCTCAATTCTTGAAGCGTATCTTTGTTCCAAGGACAGGAGTGATGGATCACAGTAATGTTGCCACCCTGGATGCATCCTTGGTAGAGCATAATGGGCACTATCAAACTTTACACGTACAAAGTGTAAAAAAGGAGAACCCATATGGATAATGGATAACTCATCAAGGGTAGAAAATTCAGAGATATCGCCCATGATAGGCAACACAGTGCAACAACCATTGATGTTTTTGGGTTGCTCAAGCATATACAAGGATACAACTGCACGGTAACGCTGAGCTATTGCAAATAAGTCATCTGGTGTAACCATCCAGTGATCTGGACCACAAGGTCCAGATCGATGGTCGATCCGCCTGATAGCAGCTAATCGCTCCTCATCTGAGTTATAAACAAGGTTATACCTGTCATTATCATGTATTTCATTTCTCAATGCATCCCTCACCAAACTCCAATCATCCTCTGAAGTGTGAAATAAAGAAGCAACGCATCGGAATCCACAATTGCCATCATCCACAATATTGATGTACTCAGACACAGAGGCCCTCATAAATTGAGGAAGATGGAGCCTAGCGGGGTGCCTTTCAAGTTCATCATCTATATTCAGAAAAGGTAAATATTTAATATAACGAGAACTATCAATGTAAAAGCTAGAAATTCATGATAGATATATCTAAACCAAATATTCTTGCAAACTAAATTCAAAGTACCTTTCATATTTTTGTTCGGAAAAGAAGTTGTAGAAGTGTTCTTGCGACTCTTACTCAACTCACCCTTAGGGATCACCAAAGCATGTTCCAAATCCTTCTCGTATTGGGATAAATTCTCTACCAAAGTATCCAACACATCCACCTGCTTGTGGATCCCATTATTATTAGGAGAGCCTTCAATGCAATTTTTCTTCATCTGCACAAGAGCAAATAATAAATCAACCCCAAGTCCAACCTTTAATCAAACCTGCATATCACAAGATTAAGGTTTGTAAAGTCCAGATTTATCTAGTTGGCAATTTGTGGAAATTATGCAAATATGGATAGGTTGTGTTGAAGAAGGAA
>JAULKM010101081.1:0-10292 GCA_032355605.1 Rubia tinctorum | reverse complement strand
ATATGTAGCTTAGTATCCACCCTTATATGCATGAACCTTTAGGAAGATCACTCATCTTGGCAGACGACCCTGATTTGCCACTATCAACTTAGTTGTAGTTAGGAAGCATTTAAGGCTTATAAATTGTATTTTTGAGATGTACGACAACGACCTCTCAATTCACGGGTACCTTCCATCCGAGAGTATCACCTCTTGGATTGAGTTAAAGATGAAGTTTCTTGCCAAATACTTCCTGGCCTCAAAGTCCACTACCTTGAAGGATATAATAAATATCCTACAATGGCATGAAAAGTCATTTTACAAATATTGGGAGAGGTTTAAGAAGCTTCTCTCAAATTTTCCTTATCACTGCAACTC
Source organism: Rubia tinctorum (assembly GCA_032355605.1). NCBI lineage: Eukaryota > Viridiplantae > Streptophyta > Magnoliopsida > Gentianales > Rubiaceae > Rubia > Rubia tinctorum. The sequence goes on along the minus strand of JAULKM010101081.1, from coordinate 9,935 downwards.
GGAGGGAGACTTGGTTTACTATTTTTACAATGGTCTCCTTGACCAAGATCAAGGGCTAGTGAGGGGAGCTTGTGGAAGTTCCATTGGGAATAAGATTTCGACAGAGGCTATGGAGCTCTATGGAGTTAGCCGAGGAGTTGAGGAATTTTAGTCCAGGGCTTACTTGAGAATGCAAAACCCCAATAACACTAGTGTTCCCTCTAATCATAAAAAGCTCAAGGACTAAGTCTCAAGACTCACTTTCATATTCAAAGCTTTGATGATACAATCCGGCAATAAACTACATGTGAAATCTTGCAAGATTTGTTCTTCACCACATCCTACGGATGCATGCCCAAGTTTTCAAGATGATTATGTTGAGTAAGTGAATGTTGTGGGTCTTCAAGTAGGGCAAGGATATCAAGGAAACCAAGGAAAGCAAGGAAACCAAGAAAACCAAGGAAACCAAGGGTAACAAGGCAGTCAAGGCTACAAATACCATCATTAAAATTCGGGCAATCAAGATCACCCGAACCTCCGGCATAGAAATATCAAGTAGGTAAAAATGCACCACAATACATCCTTCAACAATAACAATGCCAGTGTCCACAAAATAACTTCCAAAGGCTCCAAGACAAGCTCTATGATCAAGGTGAAAGTTTTGGCTTGTCAAAAGAGGAAGTGAGGTTCAGCCTATGTGCGGAAAAGGCTGATAAAATCCAAGAGAAGACTGAGTCGAGAATCAAAAAATTGGAAAGGCAAGTGAGTCAAATGGCTCAAATCTTGAATCGGATGGAGACACGGGAGAAGGGAAAAATTCCTACCAAACCAGAGCTAAACCCGCGATAAAATATGAGTAACATCTCATTGAGGAGTGTAAAGGAAGTGAATATTCCCCAAGGCAAGGTTGTTGTTGAACGGGTTCTTGAGGAGGAAGAAAGTATAAAAAGAATGCCAAAGAGTTGCCCAGTGAGAAGGTGAGTGAGGGGGAAGAAATCAAGGTGGAGACCTTTATGAAAAGGCCAGGGTCAAATCCCAAAACCTTATCCCCACCTCACAAGAAGTCCAAAGTTGCAGAGATTCCTGCCTATGTGCCGGAACCACCATTCCCGAAAGCCTTAAAAGATAGGAGGACAAAGGAGTACAACAAGGACATCTACGAAGTCTTTCGTAGGTACGAGGTAATTATTCCACTCTTGAATTCCATAAATCAAATTCCCAGGTATGTTAAATTTCTTAAATAATTATGTACCATCAATAGGAAACAAAAATTGAAAAGTAATAATAAGAGTGAAAACAGTGAATAAGTCTCCACCATTTTTTATTATGGATTTCCTGCTAAATGTGATGATCTGGAAATTGTTACAATCTCTTGTGAGATAGGAGGAAATGTGTAAATAAGTCCATGCTAGACTTAGGTGCTTTCATTAATGTGATTTCATATTATTTGTTTGAGAGTCTAGATCTTGGCACTTTGCACAAACCCAGGGTTGTTATCCAACTAGATAATGTCTCTAGCACATACCCAAAAGGTATTGTTAAAGATGTGTTGGTGAAAGTGGGATCTTTAACATTCTCCACCGATTTTATGTCCTTGACATGAATGGCGATACTCATGCAAAACCTATTCTATTAGGTAGGCCATTTTGAAGACTTCAAGGACAATAATTGATGTGTATAAAAGGAACCCTAACCATGGAGTTTAATGGGCGGAAACTAGAATTGGACACTAATAATTCTATTGATCATCCTTGTGTGTACCACTCTTGCCAAGTTATTGATGTTTTTTATAATATAGAGCAAGGTGTAAGTGAACCCAATGACGGTAGTTCCTTTGACGTTTCCCTATATAATGCTTTGAACAATGCATCTTTTTCAAATGTTGTTAGTACAAACTTGAATGAAAGAAACAATGAGGGAGACTATCTTGGGGAATCAACATCCAACACCTCTAAAGTGTCCATGGGTAACGCGACAATAGTGGGTTTCCTTCATTCTCATGAGAAGACTTTGCTAGTAAAATGCTAACCACCGCCAAAATTTCTTAAGTGTTCATCTCTAGGAGAAAGATATAGACCCCCATATTCTCATTCGATTGATATTTCCAAGGAAAAATGGTGATATATTGGTCATGTTGAGAGAATATGAGGAAACCCTAAGCTATGTGGTAAAGTTTTGTTAGGGGATGATGTGGATCCAAAATGTTTTGTCCAGGATCGAGTAAAAAATACCAATCTTTCCAGTTCGTATGGTGAATAAATCTGGGTAGGGAAGCCGTAATGCCAACAACGATAAATAAACTTGGTTTTGATCATCTGGATTGTTGTTTATGACTTTCCATGGATGTTCCCCCATATTTCGCCTTCTTATTTTCACAGGTGTGTTATTCCATGATTTTCTATCCAATTGAAGTGTATTACACTGGATGGATAAAGGAGTGAAGGCCATGAGAAGGGAAAAATATCTTGGAAGATGGTAACGTAAATTTTTTTCTACGTACGGGGAGTTGCGACGTATATGTTGCAAGTCACGACAAACAGAGAATTTTTGACAACTCCCAGTCCAAGTTGGTTACGAGTTGCAACGAACATGTCGTGATTGTGACAAAAATTAGAAACTGTTTCTTAAAAAATGAACTCTCAATTCCATAATTTCGCGAGTCGCCAAGGTATAGGCACAAGTCGCGACAAACCCTCGCGAGTCGCGATGTCCCTATCAAGATCAGAATAGAAATCAGGAAGATTTTTTGAAAATGGCAACTAGGTCCATTTGGTCGCGAGTCACAACTTTCCCATCGCGCTGGCTATGAAAATTTGGGTGAAAATGTGAACTTCTTGTTCCAATTTGTCATGATTCGTGGCGGGGCTGTCACGAGTCGCGACAAACCAGTCGCGCTTGCTATGAAAATAATAAGACTACCTCATTGCGACTCATGGCACTGTTATCACGAGTCACGTCACTGTGACTGTAAGAAAAAAATTGGCCAGAATCTCATTTTTCTGCCAAGTCCTTCTCCTCTCCACGGGTTTCTATCCCAAACCACCAATTATCCACCCTAGCTCCACCAATTAAGCCAAAATCATCCGTCCATAACGCCCCAATGATCCTATGTTCGATTTCCAATTCTTTTCCACTCCATAAACACCCCAAATCAAGCCAAATTCTACCAAGAACCCAAAACCTAAACTTTGGGGGAGTTTAAAATTTCAAGTGATTAGGGCTAGGATTATTTGTGGGATCGATTTATCCATCATCGAACATTTTTATTTGGTACATTTCCTCACCTTTTTATTCTTGAATTCTGATATTGATGAAAATGATGATTTTTTTGTGAATGTGTGTAATTTGTGGGATTTATAGATTTGTTGTAAAATATTTTTAGTATGGATTTTGATTGTTGACATGGTAAATATATCTTGATGTTGATATGCAATTGTTAGATGATACTTATACTAGTTTAGCTTTGGACATGTTTGTTGGAATTATGGACTTGTTGATATTAGCTGAACATGGTGATAAGTAGAAACTGTTATGCCTTCAGGGAAATTGCATTGGTAAATTTTAGGATATATCATTATCTCAATTACTTGGGAAAATGGAATGCATGCCCTAGATTGGTTAAATAGAACAAAATTGTGGCATAGCATATTTGGCAATGCAATTGGGTTATATTTTACATGTATGGACATATAAGCATTCTTGCATCCTTGTAGTAGCTTTTTTATAATTTTAGTGTGTCGAGTACCTCACTTTGACTATGGTTGCTAATTTATATAATGGCGCGTGGATGTTTATCACAATGTGTTACATACTTTAGTAAGATAATATCTCAGATATGATCGCATAATTTTTTCATTATGTCTTTGTGTGTTTGACATTGTTTGCTGTGTTGATAGAAATGCCTCCAAAGAGACCTAGAGTTACTTGGGCTGTGAGCGCATAAGCCCCACCTCAACCTCCTCCACCTGTTCCCAAGTCAGCATTACCACCCCATTTGGATAGATTCATGGGCTTGCATCGAATCACCGATGAATATGCGGATAACTGAGACCAGTTGGCCTCACATAAGATCCAGGAGACCTATTATGTGGATGAGAGCACGTTGAACACCCATGGGATGAAATAGCCGGTTCTATACCTCCTTAATAAAGTAGGTAAGAGAGGCTTCTTGTCATGGGTAGCACCCGCTTACCGGAGGTACACCTTGGAATTTCTGTTCCACGGTGTGAGCATACACAAAGAGGAAAGGAGAGTCCTGTGAGAGGTTCATTTGCTTCCATCTCAACGATTATTCCTATGAGATGTGCCTTGAGAAAATTGATTTGGCATTTAGCTGGGATATAGCAGAATTTTGAGTGAGATTTTATCCATAGGCACATACGCCCAACATGGAGGAGAACTTTATTTTCTGGCATGTCATCACAAGGAAGGTGCAAAATGTGAGGGATAAGAACAATGCCATCATCCACGATCCTCTTTGTTTCTTTCATCGCCTCCTGTTTACCACTTTCTTCTGTCAAGCTGAGGCAAAGAATGTGCTGAATGATGAGATCCGCTAGTTGTTGGAGCTAACTAGTGAGGGGATAAGATTTGGGGATGGGTAGATTTTTTGGTTACAAGGGTCACTGAGGCAGCGGAGAAGGACAAGGGTGAGGTTTTGATTACGGACATGATCACTTTCCTCGCGGAGTAATTTGACATCGCCACTCCTCTAGGCCTTCAGCGTTTGGGTACGGGTGAATCCTACTGTATCACATTGCCTCGCAAGGCCAAATTCTACCTTATCAAGACCACGACTGACCCAGGGGACATTCCATTAGTTATATAGACCTGGAGGTATTACATTGATGAAGCTCCCATTGTTCCAGCAGACTAAGATGGAGATGGACACCCCGTTGCAAACTTAGGTTTTGGAACCCCCAAGTCGGGTCAACAGAACGAAGAAATAATTGGATGAAGTGGTATTTACAGTACAAGAAAAAAGGGAGTAAAAAACAAGCTGCAGGTTGCTTGTTGTGACACATGGGGAGCCTCCGCAACTCGGAATAGATGCTTTAAACTCTCAACAACGATGTTTTCATAATCAGTGAGAAATCCCCTACGGCTCGTGACAGAGTGAAGTCCAGCTCTCAGCTCTTTTTGTTTTTCTTCCTTTGGGTGAATCGTTGATTTGCTATGAGTGGTCTTATAGTTATTTTTATAGTACTCGCAATGATGAATCAAATTATGCTATCCCTAGACACCATTTAATATCGGATCATCATCAAAACACAGTTCAAAATGCTTCAACCATTACCTTGCTTCTCTTTATTCCTTCTTCAATTTATCTTATACCACTTTGTAATAGCCTTCCTTCCTCAACCATTCTTATTTATGGCCCATTTCAGTCTTCTACGATCCTTACGAATGGCCTTCTTTCATTTTTCGTTATGGTCTCCAAAGAAGCTCACAAAACACATAGAAATCAACCAAATCATAATAGACAAACACGTTAGACACCACATACTTCCTAAATAGGGAAATGAGGGAAAATAACCACACAAAGTGATTCTAAACCCCTATTTTGTAAAATACCTAAAAACCTAATTAACTACCAAGAAAACAAGTTAAAAAGGGATGTTAATTGTACTAAGAAAATATCAAAATCACGTCTCATCAAGTCTCTTACACTTAGACACTTACACGTATTCGATTAAGAACAAGAAATGTCCTAGGGTGATTTCTAAGATATTTTTTCTCAAGAGCACAACCAACACATTATTCCTAAAACTACTCTAATCCAAAACATAAGAACTTTCTAACCCTCATATCCCGACCTAAGGAGTCCTAAATCAATAAAACAACAAAATCATGCCATAATAAGATTGAGGTCTAAACATCCAAAATAAGTTAAGAAGATAGCTTACTCTACCCAGAAATCCTAAAAATAGGTACAAAGAATAGAAGAGTTTGCATATTTCCACTTTCTCAATTTTCTCATTTTTCCTAGAAGCTCTCTCGGGTTTCATCCTAGCCTCTCTTTTTTTCCAAAGCACTCGTCAACCTTTTCCATTTGATAACGCCTCTCATTTTGGCGCAAGTCACCCTTTCAGGTTTTCGACGTATTTGGACGCCCCAATTTCACTTAAGTTACTCTCTCGGGTCTTCAACTTAGCGGGATTCTTTTTGAACAAAACAAATCAAAGTAGAGCATATGCACACTACAATAAAATACAATGAGATATTTTATCTCTCCTAACACTTGAAACACACATTGTCCTCAATATGAACGAACAAACAAGGTAAAGAAATAAGGGAGAACAAAAAAACTCACAACTAGGACCTTGAAGGTCCTTCCCGGTGGTGGAAATGCTCACTTATCAATGAATGATCTCATGACCATGTTCTCGAACTCCATCCAATATGTATCTTCGACCCATCGACCACTAGTCCACAACTATTCAAGTCCAGATCAATACACACAAAAGGCAATAACTAGTAGTACTCCTAGATGGTGGTTTTGGTGGTGGTTTTTGGTTGTGGATTGTGGTGGTATTTTTGTTCTTTTGGGTAAGAGTTTGTAAAAATGGTGAAGAAAAAAATTCTTGATTTTTTTTTCAATAAAAGAAAAACACTAGCCTAACTTAAAATGTCGGGTTGCCTCCCGAGAAACTCTGTATATTTAAGGCCATTGGCACAAACCTACTGTGTTGCATATGGTGAAGTTTTGAACCCATACCATGACTATCGAAAAGTAGAGACGTGGGTGAATAAATCCTCGAAGAAAAATATTTTTCGAGGTGGAGTTTATCTTAAAGGTGATGCGTAGTTTAGCAGATTGGCATAATCATTTGGCTCCCTTTTTTCTCCTTCAAGAATTTTGAAAATGGTGGAGTTGATTCAACTGGTGTGGGTGGGGGTGATGTATTATAATAGTGTCCTTCAGTCAATGTGCATTTTCCATAATATAAATTGAGGATTAACTACGGAGATAATTAATTTAGTTATTTTGAGTGATAAGAATGTTTAGCTTGAAAATCGCTTTCAATCAACAAGCATCAATTTATATTGGTCTTGCAGCCTATTAAGACATAACCTATAGGGTCACACACAAGGTATGAAATTGGATAAAAGAGATAACTATTAGGCTTAGACCCAGATAATAATTATATGAGAAATAAGTTTTGAACTCATTAAGTCAAATTGGGCTAGACCCAGAATAACTTATGATAAGGGTTTACTATTATGTTTATTCTTTATAAGTAGATACTGTACGGGAATAAACACTACGACGAACATTTTGAGCCCTGGCCATTCCAGACGCCAGAAACCAAAATTCTACCGTTCCGTAAAAGAGAAAAAGGAAGACGCGGTCGTCTTTGCTTGCTGATATGTTCTAAGCTAGCAACAACATAGCATATCTGACCGCGCGCGTGTGAATATGTATAGAGGAATCACATATGAGATTCTAACCTCCATGATTGAACGTTTCTCTGCACGATTCAAAGGTAATCTAAACCCGCATGAGATCTTGAATATTGTAATATTCCGCTAAATTAGATTAAATCAACTCTCAACACTGGTATCAGAGCCATATAAATGTATCAGTTTGATCTAGACAATATGTGAATAAGATTTACATAATATGGTGTTTAGATTTGTGTTCATGTTTTATCAAATTAATTATTGGATGATTTAATTTAATTTGAACCCACTTGAATTTTTAATTTTTTTTATTGTTCACCCGTAAGAATTAGTGTTCACCTACAAGTACTCTAGCTCCAACCTTAGGTCCATGGTGGCAAGTCAGCAACGATGCTGGGCGTTGAAGCCGACTGCTCTTGCAATTATCCCTTGGCTGTAATAGAAGAGAATCTAGGCCTACTAATTTTACAAATCCCAAGTTTCAATATTTGTTTTGTCTAATTTTAAAGTATGGGGGCTGGGCCACATGAGGCCTAGCTTGATTTTTGCCCGACCAATTCCGATCAGGTTGGGTTTTCTTGTTTAATCTAGGTTGAACAGGGTCGGGTTGGTCAATTTTTTTATTAAAATAAATTAAAGCAAAGTCAAAATTAATTTTTAATATCTGAACTGAGTTGAGATGGGCATAGTGGGCCGTCTTCCTATTAATTTAATTTTTTAGTTGGAGTAGTTTTAATTTTAGAGCTCTCATACTCTCTCCTCGCTATGTGCGATTCCACTGTTACCTTGAGAAACAAAACTGTTCTTCTTTGTTGAATGATTATCAGCTGATATTGCCATGGGTAAATCGGGAGACTAATGACGATAGTCTCAAAGGGCAAATAAAAAGGAGAAGAGATATTTGGTGAAGAAAATTCAATCAGATCTAGAGTTGAAAATTTTAGTAGAGTAGAATGTTGAAGGGGTGAATTTGGTGTAGAAAACATCAATGGAAGTTTTGTAGATACGGTAATAGAAGTTAACAAAGATGAATCGGAAGCTCTGGTGAATCAAACTCCGTTGCTGAAGGGAACTCCAAAAATATGGTAGTGGAACGGTAAAGGGAGTACGGTTAAAAAATCTGTGATCGACAGAGAGATCAAAGGTGCAAGCTCAGATGGAAGAAGATTAAGTTCGGAAGACAAGGTGTATGAGGATAAGAAGAAATGGAACACTGTGTTTGAGGATTCCAAGGACGAGGTAAAAATTTTTACACCTTCTGAAGTAAAATTAATTAAAGAATTTCCTTGGGGGAAGTTTAGGTTAGTTTTAAAAATTGGGAGACCACTGTTATATGTAGATTTATGGGGACTTCCCACCATTTAAAGTAACTAAGGGATGTTTCCCGAGAATATGGGGAAATAGGGTAGAGATAATATGGAGGGCTAAAAATAGCTTGTTTATGATCAGGCTTAAAACTCTAAATCAGAAGGAGGAGAATATAGAGAAAGGAATGCTAATGTTTGATGGAAAACCTGTGTTAATTACTGAATTCTCTAACGAAGATAATCTTAAAAATCCTTAAACTGTTCAAGTTTAAATTAGTTTGCATAATCTCCTTATTGTGTATTGGAAGACTAGCATACTAAGCAGAGTGGTATCAGTATTGGGGAAGCTTTGGGGATGGACAATGGCTACAAAAGATATTGACAGAGTAAGTTATGATAGAGTTCAAGTTGAAATTGAGATAGGAAAATAAATTTCTAAAAATCTTTCCTCTATTGATGAGAAAGAGGTAACTCAAAAATAGGATGTTGAATGGCTGCCAGTTTGTTGTGGAAAATGCACCTTATTGGGGCACAATGAAGATAGTTGTAGGAAAGGAATGGATAAGGAGAAGCAATTTACTGAAAACAGGACCAGCAAGGTATTTATACCTAAAAATGATCCAAATGGAGGAATATTGAGAATGAAATTAGTGTAATCAGAGGTAAAGTTTTTAGTTCAAATGGGGATGAGAAAGTGCAAACTGATGGATCCGAGGTCAGTAAGAAGTAGACAATGACTGTGATCAGAGGTAAAAGTTGTGGGTTCTAGTGTAGATGAGGACTTAAAAAAACTGATGATTCTCATATTAGTAAGAAGCAGATTATGATGACGAAGAATCTAACCAGTAGTAAGGTTCATAAGAGTGATAGAGGTAATGGTGAATACAGTGTGAGGTATGATTTAGAACCTGATTCACCAGATAATTGATGATAATAGATTTTCTAATATGAAATGTGAGAGGTGTAAATAACATTGAAAAGAAAAAAAGAGATGTATGCAGTTTGTAAAAAAGAGGGTAGGCTTTTTTTTTGGGAACTAAGATTCCTAAAGAAAAGGCATGCTAGGACCGTTTTGAAGGATTTATTGGAAAATCCAATGAGGCTTGAGAAGCCACTTACGGTCTTAAACAGGAGAGAGTAATCTAATATATTTTTTTAAAAGTTAACCATCAGGAGATGGAGGACATATATTTGGTGTCCCAAACCAGATAAAGAAGAGTTCAATTACAGGGAAGTTGTTGATTG
>JAULKM010101080.1:0-10293 GCA_032355605.1 Rubia tinctorum | reverse complement strand
ATAATTAATTCATTATAACTTATATTCGGTGGTATTATACCATACCGTACCGATACCAACCAACTTTTGTGTATACCAATGTGTTGACATGCCAAGGATTTGGTACGTTATTGGTTTTTAAAAATAATATACCGACATTGTTGGTATGATACGTGGTATTAGTAAAAAGTTATGGTAACCATACCGAGTCCACCCCTAGTTTTTACTGTACCCCAGGGACACTATATACGAAATGGACGCCTAAAACTCAATGACTACTAGCGCTATTAGCCTATTAACAAGAGGGCGACTCCCACTCCCCCTCAATTTGCATTTTGGTCCCTACATTTCACCGTACTTTTTAATGAGCCAACATGTAAATAGTACTTTAATCTCACCTTCAACAAAAACTCGTATAAATGACAAATATCAAACCATTTTATAAAATACTAAGTCTTTGCCGACTATATGATCCCACCATAATAAAGTAGAATTTTGAAATAAAATATTGATAGCACGGCGTACTCGTCGGATTGAGATAAATGTTTTGGGTGAAAAATGGTGCCATGCAGTTGAAAACGAGTTACATTGGATTTTTTTTTTAAAGTCTTCTTTCATTATTTAATTTAATGAATTATTAGTGAGGCAGGTGAAATAGAGAACAGTCATCTCCGTCGGATTATGCAATATAAATTCACGCTTAATAGAAAATTCCATCATTTGCATACAATTTCTTGAAGCTGTTGTTACACCTTTCTTTTCCTCGAACGAAATTCCCAGCGTCAAGGATCTAATCTCTTCGTAACGAGGTATGCCGCGAGTGTATTCAAGTTTCTGATTCTACTGTTGGATGAATATCTCTGTATTTATATGTATCTATTGCGATAGAAAAATTAAAGACTTTTAAATGGATCTCTGTATTATTTATCCTAACTCCCCATAATAAATAAAACCATTATTAGAGCCATATACTTTTGTAATAAAAGAAAGTTTTAGAAAAAATGGTATGTCCATTAAAGGTATTTAAGAATGATCGCCTCCATTTAATTTTTAAAATAATATATATTTGACAATGACTAGGTCGCCTAACCTTATAAACGCTGAAAATTTGCTCTCCCTTTCCTGCATAAACTTGGTCAACTATGCTTCATCATTCGTTTTAATGCTATATCTTACTTATCATTTAGTATTACAGAAGCCTTAATTTGTTGATAAAGTTTTAATTTTTGTTTTAAATTTTTATTAAGCAAATTAGTTTGAGACTTAATTCTTAGAATTAATTTATTTGGTGTCAATAATCTAATGTTTAGGTGAGAAAAACAGGTCTTATACATTGACTAATATATTACATGTAAATCTAAATATGCAATCTCAAATTTTCAATTAATAACTCTATAATATTTAATATATATAATCAAATTAAAGATTCATAATGTATCATCATTGTCAGAATCATAATCTATTTGACTATCATCTCCCTCTAAATCAGCCAAACTTAGGTTTGAATTAAGAGTGGTGGGAGGCATATCATTTCTTAACAACTAAATTTCTTCATCATGAACTTGCACCAAAGAATCTACCCAATTTTCAGTAACATCAAACAAATATAAGTTTTGAAATTTTCATGACACTTTGATCCTCAAAATCATATAGATCTCTAGGAATTCGACTTATAACATAACTCATATCATCGTGTACAAGGTCCGACACATAAAATATTTATTGCACTTGGGAAGGCATGACAAAAGGATCATCTAAATAGCATAATATTTTCACATTTACACAAGGCAAACCATACTCGTCTTCTTTAACTCCTTACCACTCACAACGGAATAAGACTACGCTGAATGAGACCAATAGTCAAGTTCAATCATTTCTAGTATAGCACCATAATAGTTAACATCCCCAACAACTGGATTTTTATCCCTAGAGCTTGCAAACCTCGGAGTTGAAGCTCACACATAAACTCCACTGTTCTGAGTCTTACATATATCATCACGTGCTTTTGTATACAATATATAACCATTGACATAATTAACCTGCATATCTCTTTGTGGTGGGACTTGGATCTTTCGCTTACCAAAATATGTGTTTCGGAACATTAGTTGTAATCACTTTCTCTCTAAACCAGTTAGCAAATTGATAGTTGTGTTTTTGGGATTGCACCCATCTACTTTGTCTTGACTGACTATCAACATAAAGTTGATGTTCACTGCATTTTTAGAAGATAAAACAACCAGTATAACAAGCTCGAATATAAACATGAATTTTATAAAACAACCAGAATTTGTATCTGTAAGTCACTGCATTTTTAGAAAATAAAACCAATATAACAAGCCCTGATATAAACATGAATTTTAAAAAAACAGCCAGAATTTTAAACTACTAGAATTTGTATCTGCATTTTTAGTATTCGTTAGTCATAAAACAACCAGAATTTTATAAGCATGAGAGTGGAAGAATCACTTACCTGATATAAACATCAACATCTTCACAACCAGAATTGATATAGGGCATATCGGCGTTCTTGTTCATGATAGAGAGGATCTAATGTGGAGAATTTGTCTTTTCTTATTTTCTTATCTCCTAAAAGGTGTCCAACATTGTCAAACACAAGTGGATTAGCCTTATTTTTCTTACCAACATTGTAATGTTGAAAACCCCTATCCAGCCCTACCTCGGCAGTTTCATGCATATACCGCGAAAGAAAAGTTGAACACTCCTCAATCAAATATTCTTCAGCAATGGATCCCTCTACATACCTTTGATTATGCACATAAGACTTCAATTTACCCAAGTATCTTTCTATAGAAAGCATGCCCCTGTACGGTACGGGTCTACCAAGGCTTATTTCATTTACCAAGTGAATTGGTAAGTGTACCATGGCATCAAAAAAAGGTGGCAAGAATATCTTTTCAAAATCACACAATATTTCAACAATCTCCTTTTGCAAATGATCCAAGTCTTGATCTCACAACCTTACTACACAAGCATAGGAAAAAAAAAGTACCCAGCCTAATTAAAGGGATTGCAATATATTTTGCAATGATCTCTTCACTGCAATTTGCAGCAAATACTGTAGTAATATATGAGCATCATGACTTTTATACCCCATCACTTTTTGTTTGGAAGAGCGTACACACCTAGCTATATTTAATGTGCATCCATAAGGCAGTTTTACTCTCTTAAGTACACCACAAAAGATTTCTTTCTCAGCTGGAGACATACAATAAAAAGCCCTCACAAATTCAACCTTCTGACCATCACTAGAAAATTTAGGCTGGAGTTTCTCTTTTATGCCCAAATTTAACAAGTCAAATTGAGCATTCTCATGATCTTTTGACTTCACTGGTACATCTAGTAATGTTCCTATGATGTTATCAGAAATATTTTTCTCTACATGCATTATATGAAGATTATGTCTGCATACATTGAAATGCCAATATGGTAATTCAAAATAATCAACCTCTTCTTCCAAGGACAAGTGCTATCATTCTTTTTCTTTCTATTTTTTCCAAACTCATTTCGGAAAGTAAACAAGTGCTTAAAACATCAAACCTAGACAAAGGGGTTGGGGGTGGCCTCTCCTGCCTACTAAAAGAAATCTTATTAAACTGCCATTGGTGGTCTTCATCTAAAAACCTGCGACCATTCATATAATAAGTCTTTTTTACTATGCTTCAAGTATAATGATCTGGTCTCATAATTACACCATGGACATGCAAACTTTCCTTTAGTTTTCCATCCAGACAACATAGAATAGGCTGGAAAATCACTAATGGTCCAATTCAAGGTAGCAAACAATTGAAAAGTTTTAAAATTATCATAGGTCCACAAACCATCATTCCACAAATACTTTAATTCAGCAATCAATGGTTGCAAGTAAACATCGAAATTATTACTCGGAGAGTCAGGAGCAGAGGCCAAGTATTATGGGCAACACTCACTGTTCGAACTGGATTAAATCCATCACTAGCCAAGCCCAATCTCACATTTCTAGGGTCTTTAGCAAATTTAGGATACAACTTATCATATCCCTTCCAAGCTTCCTCGTCAGCAGGATGTCTCAAATTCCCATCTTTAGGACGTTATTGTTCATGCCATGTCATGTACTTACCAGTTACAGCACACATGTATAGTCTTTGTAATCGTGGTTTAAGAGGAAAATGATACAAGACTTTAGCTGGAGTGTTGGATTTTTTCTTGACTGCCTCACTCTTATCCAACCCTCTTTCATCATCATTTTATTTCCACTTAGAGGCATTACATATATGACACTTATCAACATGTTCATCTTTTTTCCAAAATAGCATACAATCATTAGGACATGCATACATTCTCTAACAATCCAACCTCAGACAAAGGGGTTGGAGGTGGCCTCTCCTTAGTATGCCCATTAAAAGAACTCTTATTAAACTGCCATTGGTGGCCTTCATCTAAAAATCTGCGACTATCCATATAACAAGTCTTTTTACTATGTTTCAAGTATAATGAATTGGTCTCATAATTACAGCATGGACATGCAAACTTTCCCTAATGGAGATTGGTTATACAGAGAATTCCAATGCATATCTTTTGTTTACATGGTGAAGCATGCATAATATCCTTTGTACAACTCAAATAACATCTTTAAAGAAGGGCATCCAAATCAGTCTCATAAAAGGAGATGCACAAATAGTTATAAATGTTGTAAAGAACCACGAGAAAGATTTAATATGGTTAAAACAGTGAAACTAGTTAAAAATCATTGATATCTGGAGATGTCATGAGTTACAAGACAAGAATATTCGGTTGCTCAAGCAACTCTGCATACAAAAAATAATAGAGATTCAAATGGAAAATTTTCCTGCACTTTATAACCCACTTTTTAATTAATGAAAGAATACAAACATTTGATGTCAGAAAACTTTACTTGTCGTGTCTAGTTGTAGTCTCATTAAAGACAAATGTATCCTTAATGGGTACTTTGAGTACTAGTAGTTTGGTGGTGTCACTGTGTCGATACTCCCTCCCTCCCAAGATTATTGGTATAACAATTTTTTAAGGATTTTCAATGATGTTTGACCGTTAATATCTCTAACTACATATAATAATTTCGCATAAAATTTTATATTTAGAAAATACAGTAGATATTAAGATGAATCTAACAAGATCTCACATTAAATTTTTATTATCTATATATTAATTTTTATTAGATTCAGAGTTTTTTAAATTTGATTTGGAAAAAGTAATTGTGCATTAATTTTGAGACTTTCTTCACCGCCTTTTTAAAACTATATTAATATTTCTAAACTTCCTCTTTATTTTGTAGTTTGATTCAACATGGCCTTCTCCCTCGTTACCTCCATTGATTCTGCATTGCACCATCTCAAGGCACTGACATCGCGCAGGAGTCTAAGCTGCCCTACTGAACAATTTATCGGTGCACGTAAACTAAAGATCGTGCTAAGAAATCTAAAAGCGTGTCTTGTCTTGGCCGATGCTGTTCATTTGAGCATTTCAAGCCTCCCAAATCACTTCTCAAATATTATAGATGCCATTGAAACAATTTGCAGGGATATTGAACCCCCTGATTCTTTTTGGAAGAATTTAGGGGATGGGCACTTCGTTAATGTTGCATTAAGCGACACATTCGTACCTGGCCCTCTAACTCGTCATAAGGTTGCTGCGATCGCTGCACTCATTGCTGACAGCAGTGTTGATTTTATGGATTACATACCATTTTACTCAGATAATGAAGGAACGGGATTTCAAGTAATGGATGCCTTTAGAAGGCAGATGGAATTCTTGAAAGGCTTCATGCTTCTTTCCTTTTGTATTGGTGTTAACGAGAATCAGATGGAAAGTTTGTTGGTTCACATCAGACCAGTTGTAACCAATGCATCATGTGTGTTTATGAGCAGTTTATCTGGGAGTCGGGTGTACGAAGGAGTGCGCTCAAAGTGTTCCGCGGTGAATCGCATGGCTACTGATCCCCAAATCTGTGAAGCCTACACTCAAGCTTTAAGCATCTCAGCATTGCACATGCAATCACAATATGCCCCCACTCATCCACGGGGTGATGATGACGATATCCTAGCTGCATACCATGTCTTTCTTGACCCTCTCATATCGCTTCTCTGGTTCGTGCTGCGACTTGATTCTTCTCATTTGGTTTCCCTGAAGCATCATTTGAGAGTGATTTATGAAACACTAAGATCCGCCAGAGCCATTCTGAAGCAGCGGCCGGATTATTTTAACGACGCGTTGTGGAATCAAATGGGAGTTCTAATATGTCATGCTGCAATATTGCTTTGTTGGCTTCAACAAGCAGACATAAATCTTCGGCATCTGTCTTATCTGTGTGAAAGAATTGATACAGTTTTCCACGCACAGTGTGTAGGGAATGCTTCACAAGCATCATATCAGTTCACCTTTCCTAAAGTGAATGAGTTGGCTACTAGTGATTTAACAGACATCATCCAAGAATTTGATGCCATTAAGATTTCTGATGGCAATGACAAGGATGTCAGGGTACATAGTCATCATCAAGATTTGCAAAGCACTTCTGAATTTGTTGGTTTCCAAAATGATGAGGTAACTCCAATACTGGATGGGTTAATCAGAGGATCAAAACAATTGCGTACGGTTCTAATATCTGGAATGGGAGGTATAGGCAAGACTACTTTAGCATTACACCTGTATAATCATCCTTCTGTAATACACCATTTTCATGCACGTGCATGGTGTACCATCTCTCAAGTGTTGGACAAGAAGAAAGTGATACTTGAGCTATTGAATCAAACCCAACGAGAAATTTACGGTTTGAACATGACTGAAGATGATTTAGCAAACAAGCTTTATGGAAGTTTGAAGGGGAAGAGGTATCTGATCTTTTTGGATGATATGTGGACTAATGAAGCATGGAACAACTTAAGTGGATCATTTATATTTCCGGATGATTTTACTCAAAGTAGAATCATTTTGACTAGTCGGCATCACGACATCACTGATCCTCGTGATGGAGAAACACATTCACTTCGTCTACGCGAAGACCATGAGTGTTTGGAGATACTGAAGACGAAATTATCATGCTGGCCTCTTGAACTAGAGGAGATGGGGATGAAATTTGCACAGACATGTAAAGGGGTACCTCTTAGTGTTGTCATTGTAGCTGGACTGCTGGCAACAACTAAGCAAGAAGGTTGGAAGAAAATTCTGGATAACTTGAGATCAAGCGCTGCATCGGGATTTGGTGCAACATTGGAGCTGAGTTACAAGCACCTACCAGATTACTTGAAGCCATGCTTCTTATATTTAGGTGTATTCCCAGAAGATGCAGAGATTTATGCGCGGAGGTTGGTTCGACTATGGATGGCCGAGGAATTCGTGAGTGAAAAAGACTCGAGGAGAACAGAAAATGTTGCTAGGGAATACTTGGATGAGTTGATTCAAAGAAGTTTAGTCATGGTTGGTCGGAACGGGTCCATTGGAGGTGCGAAAACTTTTAGGATTCATGACTTGGTGCATAAGTTTTGTGTGACAAAAATACAGCAAAATGACTTCTTCCATATCCTCCAACAAAGGTATGATCAACTTTCGGATTTTAATGAGCCACCCAATCTGCAGAGGTTGTCCATTCACTCTAGTTCGATTCATTTTAAATCATCCGAGTTGTTTTGTCCTGATGCGCGTTCCTTGGTGTTCTTCTACTACAATGAACCTTTGGAAGTTTTTTTCTTTGACATGTCATTCATTATCCAAATCTTTAAACGTCTTAAGGTGTTGGATATAGTGGCCATGAGTACCATGATTGGGATTCCAAGTGAGATAGAACTTCTTATTCAGTTGAAATATTTGTCAGTATCAAGCTGCATATTATCAATTCCATCATCCATTGGTAATCTCTCCAGTTTGGAAACTTTTATTGCTCATTTCAGTTCTGATAAACAAGTTGTATTTCCCCCCACTCTTTGGGATCTACAGAAATTAAAATATCTTACTATTGGGAACAGTAGTAAATATGGTTTTACTTTGCCCATTGAAAGTCTTGAAAACTCCTCTAGTTTATTGGGGTTGGAAGCTGTTTCTGGTGTTACTTTTGATTCTGATGATGACATTGTGGAAAAACAAATGAGCAAGTTCCCAAATATTCGTCGGCTCAACTGTAAATTTGAATGTGACTTGATAAGCGCAAAGGAGTCGATGAAGAAGGTGGTTCCTGAGTTTCTAAATCAACTGGAGTCACTTAGCATTTGTGGTAGTGGTAAACTTAAGTTTGAACTTGGTTCAAGTAATGAGAATCTCAGAAAGCTGAAAATGGAGGGCTTGGAGTTGTCTAGAGAAGAAGTTGCAGTGATTGGAAAACTACCCAACCTCGATGTTCTGAAATTACGGAACATATCATTTTCCGGGGGTGCATTGGAGATGGAAGAAGGGGACTTCTCTCAACTGAGACTGTTGACGTTGTATGATGACCGCAATTGCTTACAGAAATGGACAGCTTCCGATGATCAACTACCACGTTTGCAGAGGGTTGTGTTGGATTGTTGTAAAGAGTTGAACGCGATTCCTTCTTCTTGTCTGGAGACTAGTTCGACACTTGAGGAGATTGAAGTTGTTGATTGTTCTTCCATCCTGAGTAGTTTGGTAAGAGACATTCAAGAAGTACAAAAGGATTCTGGGTATCTGATTAAGGTACACATTTATTCAAAGGAAGCAGCTGAATCTCATGGAAGAACATCACAAGAGGAGGAAGAGTAATTTCAACAAGATTGGTGCTTTCTGCTTTAACTTAATTTGGTGTAGAATTTTAACAAGTCCACAACACATGTAGAGGATTTGCAAACACTAATTTCTTTCATTTCTCTACTACAGTGGCAGTTTATTTTGGTGCATGTTACAAATCTTTCATCAAAACTGTGACCACCTAAAAGATCTCTCCTGCTTGAAAGTACTATATTTTTTTACAAAATCATGCCAAGAAATTTCCCCTGGATAAATAGACACTTACAAATCTGCTAAAACAATCTGTGAGTGAGTCACATTTGGTTCATCCACAATCATACGCCATTTCAATACTTCACTGAGAGCAGAAAAAGAATCCGAGACGAATCAACCATCTTCCTAGCTAGGTCCACTGTATTCTCAGTAAGAGCATCATTTCTTGGCATCTAGCTTTTGTTGAAGTATCTGGTTCAAGAGTTTCGGGTTTGCCTTGCCTTTTGATTCTTTCATCACCTGGAGGTTTTGGCAGTGACATTACTAACATGCACGAAATCACTAGACTACCAAAAAAAAGGACTAGATTCCGCAAGAATGCAATACCTGGCCAGCAAAATAGCCCAGCAACCTAGTTTTACCAGAGAGATATTTTGCAAGCTGATCTGGGCTGTCAGAAAGCACTTTATCCACCATTTTCTCTATCTCACTTGGGTCAGCAATCTGATTTGCACGAGGAAACAAATTCAATCATAATCATGCAAAGTTGAAAATGGGCCTCAAAAACATATCCACAATAATGTACTCACTCATACACTAATCTTATAGACTACCAAGGCAGATAATTGCATGCCACTGAACTACCATTCGTGATATGATAATACGAGGCTGATCATTGATTCATTAAAGCACTACCAATGAAACTTAAAATGCTGAACAGATGGGGATGTGGAAACAGCTGTCTCATCAAGATCGTGAAACATGGGAAACTTCGTTTTCACTCAGAGTAAAACAGGGATATTATTGCAAGGTGACTTGCCTGGACCAAGTCCTTCTCTTTAATTAACCCTTGGACAGTTCCCCCTTTAGCCATAAGCTCAAACAATATCTGCAAATTATAATAGAAGTTGATGAGCTACAGTTGAATCTTGATTAAAAACTAGAAGAAAATATACAGTAGATTTGGTTCGCCCCCACCCCCACATTGAGGTAGCAAGGTCTTTCTGTGTTAGTTATTGCACAATGTCTCAATCCATGGCTTTGTCAGGCCGTCTAACATATTATTGCGCAGACACAGACACAGCAAAAAAAAAAAACTGTATATCATAATGACTTAAATGACGGGAATAAAGAAGAAAAACACAGCAGAAAACCAAATTGACAAGGTATATATGGATGCACAAAAATGCTAACTTGGATTTTTTTTTTTTTTTGAGACAAAATACTGACTCGTATTAGAGACAAAGAAATTATTCGATTCAAAAAAAGATCAGAGAACACATAACTGAAAGACTTAAATAAACTAATCCCGGGTAGTAGTACAACAAAGTTTATCACCTCTTTGCCAATCTTTCCACTGATAGTTCCCCCTTTGATGGAAGCTATGAGTTCTTC
>JAULKM010101079.1:0-26077 GCA_032355605.1 Rubia tinctorum | reverse complement strand
ACAAGATGGAGGATTGGAGTTTTACAAGCTTCTTGTAATGTTCTTTTAAGAGAAACTATGTTTGTTCGCATCTAGGATTGGTAGTCTATATTTGTTGGTATGCCATTAACTAATTAACTCTTTTGCATTGGGGAGGCATCTAGCATGGATTCGCCCCATTTAATTTTGCTAAATTTATGAATATGAGGAGAATTCTGCTAGAGTGAAGTGCTAATTAATTAGCGTCCTTGTGATTTCCTAGTGTTGAATTCATGGTAAAATTCATGTAGTGGAAGAAAGAATCCGTATTTAAATTTAGTTTTAGAAATGAGAAACAAAGATGCAATCATATTGAGATTACCTCATTCCTTATTTAAGTTTCATGATTTTTTCATTATGTGCAATCAGTTTCCTTAATGTGCATTGAAGAATTACTGCTATTTTTCTTAAGAGTGTCCGGTTAAATTATGTGACATAAATTATACCTTGATGTTAAATCGATAAAAAATTTCTACTGTTCTTAGTAAGTTTGGTTCTGCCCCAGTGTACATTTTTTTTACTATGTACTTTTGAATTTTTTGTCTCTCTTTTTTGTAAGAATGATAATAGAATTGTTTATATAAGAATGTTCGTACAGTTACTTTCAGTTATTTTTCTCTTGTATGAGACTGAAATTTATGCTAGGTTACCGAGGCTGTTTCAGTTATTTTTAGTTATTTTCAGTTACATTCAGTTATTTTTACTGTCTTCCAATGTTTCCCTTTTCATTCTTTTGACTCAGATACTTCACTAATAATCCTTTTGACTACAAACTATTATTTCTGTAAACTATTATTTGTGTATTGAAATACATTTCATTTCCCCAATATGTGTAGCTGCCACTATATATTGGGCCATTAGATTTCCGAGACTTCATAGGGATGAGTTATCTTCTGGACATTACTTCAATTTTGTACCTCTTATGTTGGACAACTCCCTTTATATATGGCATGGTTACACATCCTCCTCAAATGAGTGAGTGTTTGATCTATTTTAAATATGATTGGCCTGATTGCAAAGTGATGGATGTTGAGTTATATCTGCTTTGTTGTTAGAGAAACATGCTGAAAGTCGATCTTTCTTGAAACTGAAATTTTAATGAAGTTAACTTTCAAACATTACATGATTGAGTCTTGATCTTACTGAGTGATTAAACTTTCAGAATTCTAAGTGCTAAATACAAAACCTTATAAATCTATTGAATGTTTGGATTAGACATTAGAAAAACATGTTAAGTGTTGATCATGCTGAGAGTTTTTATTTGTATGACGGTGAGTGTTCATCTTCCTGCATTTTTAGCAAAAAATTTCATATAGATTTGGAAACAATGGTTGTGAAACATACTTTGGAAACATTGCTCGTGAAAGAATGGTTGTGAAACAATGTCAATCTTCCTGCATTATTTTTATGAAACTCTGTCATTTGTTATATGGGAAGTCAAATGTCACAAGATTTTCCTTTTCAACCATTATCTCGTACTATGTCATTTTTTGAGGCTGTTTCTTACCTACAAAGCTTTACAATCTCAGTTAATAATTTTTCCTTGTAGATATGGCACCCAGAAAAATGGGTAAGGGAAGCCCCAACAAAGAACGCCCAAACAAAGCCAAAAAAAGCTTGAGCCAGCAAAGACAACCCATCCATCCGAGCTAGAGATGATGGTAGCTGAGCCTTCACTCTGGGAACCCGATTTTAGTAGCCCGGAGCTAAAAAGTTTGTACACCTCATTCATCGCCCATGGACTTGTATTGGAGCGAAGGTTAAGGGCTGAATCGTCATACCGCGAGTACATCAACCATCACGGATGGGAGAACTACTATGCCTCCTCAGTTCGTGCTAACATGACCGTCACATGTGAGATGATGTCACTCCTTAAGTACCGAATTGGGAGGTGGTTTGCTATCATTTGAAGAGGGTCCTCATATCAGCTGAGGTAATTAACCGCTTCTACCGAATCCCTCCGAAGCCAGCAGCCGAGTACGCAGCTGCTGACAAGGCAGTGGAGAAAGCGTTGTGGGCTGAAATTGTGAAGATAGTTTGCATTGATGGTGAGAGTGTGATGAAAAATATCCCCATGGATTGGTCGACCATTGACAAGAAATGCCTGTCGAATGAGTTGAACGTGTGGTACCACTTCATCGCTGTAAAACTGAAGCTGGTCAGGATTAACACTGAAGTTCATCGTTCACGTCTGTTGCTTCTCTATAAAATTAAGAAAAATTTAAGCATATACGTAGGGAGTACCATCATGGCGGGAATTTATACCACAACAACAACATCAACTCCTCTTCTCTCATCACGATGTTGTGCTCCGAAACGGGTTGCGAGGGGAGATCTACGGATATTCCCCACAATTCAATGCATCAAATCAATCCTGTTGTCTTCAAGAAGAGACGGAGAGCAACTTTAGCGGTGTCATCTGGCCTCAAATCAAGTCAAATCTTCATGGGGAAGTTGGAGTCGCGGATGAACGCACTGGAGTCCAGGATAGATCACCTCATTTGCTGGACGGAGCAGGCTGGGAAATACTTGGCGGTGATGGAATGTAAGAGGGTGAAGGACATTGAAGCAATACCTACATTCAACACGTCACCGAGCCCGGTCGAGGATGATGCATTGGAAGAGGAAGGGGGGACCGCTTAGGTACAGGTGGACACAGGTTGTCTTCTAATGTTATTTTTTGGTGATGTGTATTTTTGAATGTTAGCTTCATGTACTTTGGATGTAATTTCCGGATGTTGATAAACGTTGCTTGTTTAAGATGATTAATTTAGTAAGATTCCGTTGCTCTGCTTTGGATGCATGTGCTTCGTAATGGTTGATTTAGTTTAATCATTTTTGTTTAGTGCTTGCGAATTCTCTTGGATGCTGATGAATGATGTGCCCATGCATTGTGAGCTTACGAGATGGGTAAATGCTATATTTTGATTTTGCTAAATGTGGCGATATCTACATTGCTGGGCTGTTTTAGTGTTTGAAGTGAAATACTGTTTGCGGTTGCGCACAACTGCGGTCAGAGCCTAATGTTATTGTTGTTTTTCAAAATTCAAACTCATAGAGCAGCTGCGGTCAGCGCCCAATTCCAGAATGGCACTTGCACATTGAACTGACGGAGCAGCTGCGCGCAGCTGCGGCCAGCGCCCAGTTCAATTTTTCCTTCAACCAAATTGAACTTATAGAGCGGCTGCTCGCAGCTGCAGGCAACGCCTAGTTCTATTACTACGTTTTCCAAATAAGTACCGATTATCACAAAGATTCAGAGTGCTTGGGAGTCATAAAGTACAGAACTTACTACAAACATACATAATATACCGAGACAAGTATATACATCTAAGCCACTAGTCTGCAACCACCTTCCTCTTCTTTGATTGCACGGCCCCCAATTCTCTACCATCTACATCAATTCAAATGCCATCACTGTGTTTCCTTCGAGAAGCTCCCAACTCATCGATAATCAGTAGGGGGAAAATTGATGGAAACTCTAATTTATCCATTGTAACCTCGGAATCAATCTCATCACTGAAACAATATTTCGTACCTTCTAAGACAATCGACCACCCTACATTTCATGGATCATTAACGTAGAAAAATTTCCTTGCTTGGTCAGCCAAAACAAACAGATCATTTTCGTAGGCTTCACGACTCTTGTCAATCACGACTCTTGTCAACCAGCGTAAAACCCATTGGATCATCAGTTCAAACTCTGGTTCTGTTGTCAACCCATTTGCACTTGAACACATGAATCTTGAATTCTCCGTCCATAAAACGACATGACAGTAAGGATGGGTTTGTTTTCTTTCTTACTTGCTAGCCACATTGTTTCAGACTCAACATAAACCCCACTGTTTTGTGTCATGCTCCTTGAATCTTGGTCCCTAGTAGAAAAACAGAAACCATTCATGTCGTATCTACAATACATCAATATTGTGCAATTAGGCTTCCTTGCAAATGTTCAAATTTTTCTTTCATACTGATCACCGACATTGCATCGATCATAAAACCAATTCACAAACATTTCATTGTGCTCCAATTGAACTTTATTGGGGGGCACATAGAATGAACCTTCATGATCAAATTAAGGTACTCAGTCATGTAATCTACGGTTTCCCTACAATTCCTCAATACATATAATTGAACTTTCATCAAGTCCCTATGCAACGGAGTAAATAACATTCCCCTAGACCTCAATTTTCCGACCCGCCGACCAATATGTCTATTCTTTGGCACCCCAAAACTAGCACAATCCTCCAAAGAATTAGAGTGAAATTCAATTACTTCTTCAGTAACATACCTCTCAATAATACTAGCATCCGACCGACTCATACACTTCACATATCCCTTGAATACTTTCATGTGATGCTTAAAAGGATACATCCAATGCATACCGACTGGGCCACATATCTTTATCTCCCGTACTAAATGAATAACCAAGTGAACCATTATATCAAAAAACGTTGGAGGGAAATACATTTCCAACTTGCACAGCACAACAACAACCTCTTTCTGCAGGACATCCAATTGGTTGCGGTCAATGGATTTCCAACATATGGAGCTGAAGAAAAACCAAAGTCTAGTGATTGAGTACCTTACATCATCCTCCAAAACTGCCCGAATAGCAATGGTAAAAATTGCTACATCAAAACATGAAAATCATGAGATTTCAACCCACTCATCCTACAATTCTCTGTAACTGCCCGACTAACTTTCGATGAGTAACCAATAAAAACCTTCACTGATTTCAGACAATCACAAACAGATGTTCTCTTCTCCTTTGACAATGTACAAGGCGCAGGGGTTAAATAAGTCATCTTTTTTCTAGAGCTAGTCACTTCTGATTCCCAATTAAACCAAGTCCAACCGGGCATTCAAACTATCTTTCATCTTCCACGGAATATTCAACAAAGTTCCTACCAGACTTTCACAAACATTCTTCTCAATATGCATCACGTCCAAACAATGCCTAACCTTAAGATGCTCCAAGTATGGTAAATCGAAAAAATAGACATCTTCTTCCACTGACCATCACATTTCATTTTTCCTCTGCCTTTGTGCTTTCCTAAAACTACTTTCAATTTTCTGACCTTCATATGAATCTACACCCCAGTAAGTGATGTGGGGGATTTCCTTCGTTCTTTCCCCCCAACAAAGTTGACCACATCATCCCGGTATTATGATTTCTTTGAAGCCATTTTCTATGCCCAAGATACACTGTCTTCTTCCCATGACTTAGCTGTTTGAATTCCATCTTCTTCCCACAAATAGGACATACTTTGTGCTCCTTCGCAACATACCCCTACAAATTTCCATACGTTGGAAAATCATTAATTGTGTAGAAAAGTATGGCGCGCAATTGAAACTCCACATTCATATGGCCATCAAATACCGTCACCCCATTTTCTTCCCCCAACATCTTCAAATCATCAATCAAAGGTCAAAAGTACACATCGATGTCATTTCCAGATTGTCTGGGACCTGAGATAAGTGCAGGCATCATGACATATTTCCATTTCATGCACAAATATGGGAGCAAATTATAGATAACTAACATCACAGGCCAAGAACTATGTTTCGATGACATATTTCCAAATGGATTCATCCCATCGGTACACAAAGAAAGGCGTAAATTTCTAACTTCCTAACCAAATGTAGGATACCTTTTGTCAAAAAATTTCTATTGTTCGCTGTCTGCCGGATGTCTTATCTTCTCGTCAATTGGTATTTCCGCTCTGCATGCCACCTCAAGTTCTTTGCATCATTTGGATTTGCAAATAAACTCTTCAACCTTAGTATTATAGGAAGATACCACATACACTTAAACAGGACCTTCTTCTTCCTCTTACCCAAACACCCATCAACATCACTTTTCACACCCTTACAGCTAGAATGTTTGCACACAAGACATTCAACCGCATCTTTAAGATCATTGTCATACAACACACAATCATTAGGACAAGCGTGTATTTTCTTATATTCCAAACCAAGGGGACACAATATTTTCTTCGCCTTATAAAAAAAATTGGTATCCTATTCCCATCCAGGAACTTATCCTTCAGAAGCTTTAGGAGTGAATTCACACTTGCATCACTCCAACCACTTGCTGCCTTTAAATTGAAAACCTCCATCGAAAAGGATATTATGGTATCCTTACTTTTACATCCCGGATATAATGGCTTCTCTTTTTCCTCTCGGGAGGCACTCAATATTTCATACTTCCGCTTAAAATCTCAAGCAATTTCATCGAACATAGCATCAATGGTACAATTGTTTCCATCCTTGTCATTAAACCCACCAACCTTACGTTGTTGCTCTACCTCCCCATGAAATGTCTAAACAATATAATCTCTATCAAATATGCTCTTTAACAAGTGATGCCTAACAACCCTACGTTCAAATAACCTTTCCCGACTTAAGCATCGTTTGCATGGACAAATTACCCTCTCCTCCCTACCGTAGGCATAATCAAGAAACGAATCTACAAAACTAATATATTTACCACTCCATCTAGTTTCACTTGGACAATTAAGCATTTTTGTTCTTCATGCATGAATAGATTCTCGATTCATTGTACCAAGATGTCATAATATAAAAATAAATAAATCCATGATTCAATATCCACACATTATAAAATAAACACAACTATGATCTTGGGAGATAAATATATATATACCATCTACCAGTATAAAGACAACCATGTTCACACACCTAAAACAAGATAAAAACTCTATTCAAGAACTAAAATCTCCCCATGCATGCATTAATGGTTGCAACCACTACAATTTTAATCAAATTAACAAAAGTAAAGGAAAACTTACATTCATGGGTCTTCATGGCTTGGGGTGAAGCTCACCTTCCACAAAATATGACTTCATTTTTCATGTGGTAGTTGGGAGCATTTAATGTTACATTTAGCACCGGTTTTTGTGAATAGTGTCAAAAAACAGGTGCCAATTTTACTATCTGATGCCAGTAAACTGGTGCCACTTCCAAAAAATTTGAATTTAGGCACCGGTTTATTAAAAAACGATGCTAGGTTTAACATCGATTTTCTATAGCACCGGTTTCTAAAAAACCGGTGACATTTTGGCACTGTTTTTACAACTCTAGCACCGGTTTTTTTTAAAACCGGTGCTATTTTAGCACCAGTTTCTTAAAAACTGGTGCTAGTTAGGATGGGGCACTGGTTTTCAAAAACCGGTGCTAAAACACCGGTGCTAGAGTTGGGTATATGTGGTAGTGCAAGTGGTATGTAGGATAACTCCTATGAGTGATGTCTAAAAGCAATCCTCCTTTTCCTTCATAGAAGTGGTGAAGGGGCTTTTGATGTTTTCACCAAAAGTGTTTGGAAATGTGAACTCCTGAGGCTATTCTTCGATCAAAATATTCCCGATCAAAACAACACAAAACCAAACATAATCGAGTTCCACAAAAATTGGTCTAAAAGAAAAATAAAATAACAATACCTAAGAGCATTAACCATGGGTAAATTTAATGTCATCCCCATGACTTATTCACCTTAGAAATTTCATTCATGGATTGGATCGTCAAGGAGGAGATTTTCCTCCACAACTAATCCCAAATTTTCCCACTCACAGTAAGGTTTCACCCTTTTCCCATTGACTAGCCACTTCATGCCATCCTTCTTATCTTTCACCTCTATTACACCTTAGGCATATACCTTCACATATGGACCCACCCACCTTGACCGCAATTTTCCCGGAAAGAGAAGAAGCCGAGATTGGAAAACAAAAGCTTTTTATCCCACCATAAAGTCATTCTTTGCTATTATCTCATCTTGTCATGCTTTCGTCCTTTTTTGTTAATTAGCTCCGTCTCATAGGAGTTGCGCCTAAGTTCTTCAAGTTCTTTAGTTGCAATTTCCAATGTTTTCCGGCTTCACTCAAGTTCATATTCATACGGTTTACGGTCCAATATGTCTTGTACTCGAGTTTGACTGGGAGGTGGCATCTCTTACCAAAGAGGATCCAAAAGGGTGACATGCCTATGGGAGTTTTGTACGTTGTCCGATAGGTCCAAAGCGCATCATCTAATTAGGAACTCCAATCCTTCCTAGATGAGTTTACCATCGTTTCAAGAATGGCCTTGATTTCCCGATTGGATACCTCTTCTTGACCATTTGTTTGTGGATGGTAAGCGGTGGATGTCCTATGGCTCATTTCATATTTCTTCAATAAGGTTTCCATGGCCCGGTTGAAAAAATGGGTTCCTCTATATCTAATTATGTTTCGGGGAATGCCGAACAAAGATTTTTTTCTCTAGATTTGAGGAAACCCATCACTTTTGCCGAATCATTGTGCCTTGTTGCCTTGACTTCTACCCATTTGGACATGTAGTCTACCACCACTATAATATAATTGTACCCTTTGGAATCAGGGAATGGCCTCATGAAATCCATTCCCCACACATCAAAAACCTCAACCGTCATAGAGCTAGCCCAGGGCATCTCATTTTTGAATGAGATGTTACCCATCCTTTGGAAACAATCACAAGATTTGACAAAATCTTGGGTATGTTTCCACATTTTAGGCCAGTAAAGCCCACATTCCACTACTTTCTTGATGGTTCTTTTGTACCCAAAATGCCCACCACTATCGGAAGAATGACAAAGTGTAAGGATGGATTCTACTTCATCTTAGGGAATAAACCTTCTAATCTCTTGATCGGTGAAATATTTCCATAAGTAAGAATCATCCCAAAATACTCTTTTGCCTCATTCGTTAACCTATCCTTTCATGCCTGATCATAAGAAGGGGGAAATTCTCCAATGTCTTAGTAGTTCACTATATTGGCAAACCAAGGTTGACTAGTCGTCACCCCGAACAATTGTTCATTGAGAAATTCTTCCCAAATGGGTTCCAACTTGTGCTTCTCCTTGGTGGGATCTAGGCTCTAGGGATATCAATCTACTCAAATGATCGGCCACCAAATTCTCACTACCCTTGCTATCTCTCACCTCAAGGTCAAACTCCTTCAAAACAAGTATCCACCTAATAAGTTTAGGTTTCGCTTATTTTTTTGTCATCAAATGAGATAGTGCCGCATGATCTGTGTACACAATGACCTATAGTATATGAAATGTGGCACCTTCCCTACCCTTTGACCTAGTACCATCCCTATAACATAATCACACATTATTTCAAAGGGGGTGGACTAATTTGGGGTTGAATGATATGTGTGGTCACAAACATCTCTTTCAAAGTGTTAAAGGCTTCCTACCCTCCTTATCAACAATGAAATCAACATTCTTTTGCAAAAATTTGCACAGGGGAGACGAGATCTTAGAGAAATCCTAAATAAAATGCCGGTAGAACCCGGTGTATCTTAAGAATGACCTAATATCCCTAACACTGGTGGGATAGGGTAGGGACTTAATTGTGTCAACTTTAGCCTTATCTATTTCTAGACCACGGCTCGACACTACATGACCTGGAAAAATTCCCTTCTCTACCATAAAGTGTCATTTCTCAAAGTTCAACACGAGGTTTATGTCAATACACCTTTCTAGCACAAGTGCTAGATGATGTAGGAAAGTGTCGAAGGAGTCTATGGATAGTGAAATGCTCAATGAACTCTGAGAATATGCTAACCA
Organism: Rubia tinctorum; assembly: GCA_032355605.1. Lineage (NCBI taxonomy): Eukaryota > Viridiplantae > Streptophyta > Magnoliopsida > Gentianales > Rubiaceae > Rubia > Rubia tinctorum. The sequence continues at coordinate 16,452 of JAULKM010101079.1, read as the reverse complement.
TATATCTATGGAAGGTACCCGGGGCATTGCATAGACCAAAATGCATGCGCCTACAGGAAAAATTATCGAAAGCGCATGTGAAGATAGTCTTTTCTTGGTCCTCAGGGTCAATGTCTATTTGGAAATATCCCAAATAGCCCTAAAGAAAACAGTAATAAGCGTGACCGGCTAAACTCCCTAGCATCTGGTCAATGAAGGCTAGGGGAAAATGGTCCTTACGAGTTACTCTGTTTACTCGCCACTGGTTTTTGAATACGGGTGGGTACCAAATACCCATCTTTATTCTCTACCACTGTCACCCTGCTATTTTTTGGCACCACTTGGGTCGGACTCACCCAGGTATTATTAGAGTTAGGGTATATCATCCCGGCCTTAAGTAGCTTAAGGACTTCACCCTTAACAACTTCCATCATCGGCGGGTTAAACCGCCGTTGAGGTTGCCGTACGGGCTTTGCACATTTCTCTAATAGTATACGATGCATGCAAGTTGAGAGACTTATGTTTTTTATATTGGTTAAGTCCAACCTATATCTCCCTTAAACTTCTTAAGCACCTCAATCAACTTATCCTCTTGGTCACTAGTGAGCCTACTAGAAATAATCAGTGGTAATGTTTATCCCTCGCCTAAGAAAGCATATTTCAAGTTTTGGGTAAAGGCTTGAGTTCGACTACAGGTGGTTCTTCTATTGAAGACTTGGTTTTAGAAATCACTAATTTTTCTAGGTTCTCGGGTAGGATCTCTATGTGAGTCTCAATTTTGGGATCAACCTCCCCCACACTCTCCACCAAGCTAGCATTTAGAGAACCAAAACATGCATCATTAATGGGATCATTCTCTAAAGCTACACTCATGCCAACATCAAAAGTCTCTTGCACAACATCATCGATAACATCAATCATAAATGAAGAAGATTCATCAACAAGATAATTTATGGTGGCATACATGTTAAACTCCACAACATTTTTTACCCCATTCTAAGCTTAACTTTCCGGTATGCACATCAAGTTTAGCCCCAGGAGTTTTCAAGAAAGGCCTCCCTAACAGTATAGGTGTGGTCTTCGTTTCATTCTCCATATCTTGAACATAAAAATTTTCTAGGAATGTAAGTTCTTTTACTTTAACCATCAAATCCTTCACAATACCTCTCGGGTATGTGGTGGAGAAATTGGCTAATTGAACTACCACTTTGGTGTCATGCATTGTACCTAAATTCAATGATCTATACAATGAGTAAGGGATAACATTAATGGAGGCTCCTAAACTTATCATGGAATCTTTGATCAATGTTCTTTTAATCATGCAAGAGATGGTGAACATGCCAGGGTCATTGCATTTAGAGGGGGGATCTTTTAGCACAAGATAAGGGGAATGCTCACTAGTTTGATCTACCAATTTATGTCTAAAGTCATGTTTCGAAGCACATAATTCTTTCAAAAAAAATCTGCACATTTAGGCATAAGATTAATAGTGTTAAAATAGGAAGACTAACCTCACAATGTTCGAGGATCTCGAAAGGCCCCTTGTTATGCTCAACTCCTTGCCTACTTCTCAACCCATCCATAGAAGGGGGTGGTAGAGCTTCTTCATCCATTATCCTTTTTTCCCGACTAGTTGGCTCACCGTTCCCATCATATCACTCAGTTGTCCCCCAACTCTCTCAATACCTGAGGAGAGTTAAGTCCCCAAATCTTTAATGTAGCCAAGCACTTGTGATTGGAGCGACTCACTAGTTCTAACAAAATTAGCCAAGGCCTCCCTCATATGCAAATTTGGAAACTAGCCCTAGGAATTGGTTTCGGGGCACATGGATGGGAAGGCGCCAACTATCTAACTCCAAGTGTTAGTTACACGATGCATCCCCATACCATGAATTGGAGTTGTATCTCAACACCGAATTGGGGGAATCATGGTATGGGTACCATTCTCGCTCTCATTGGCTTTGGGAACCTACAACTTCCATTTACATCTCATACTCGCTCAACCAAGAGCAAGACTTTGTAGGGTGGTTGTAATGACATATCCTACAAAATATCGCTCGTTGAGCATCTCCTCTCCACATGAATTTTTTTTATTTTTCAATAAAAACAAAAAATAGAGAAAGGGCACAAAATTCATAATCGTAGTTCAAGGGTTCTCGGTTCACACCAAGAACTCAAGTAATACCTATTTCGAAAAATAACAAACACAAAAAAAGACAAACAAAAACATAAAAACACTATAAGAAAAATGAAACACTAACTACTCCATCAACTAGTCATTCAAGTTAACTATAAAATCTTTAAACTAGCATCCCCGACAACAGCGCCAAAATTTAATCCGTACCCCGCGGGGTCATTAACAAACTGGGTATCACTCTGCTTGTGTGTAGGGAATAGCCAGTGTCGCAAACATGGTTTGGGGGGGGGGGTTGTCTAAAAACTACTAAGCATGCAAATTAAGAGAACATAATAATTTAAACTAAGCCTTGTGGATATTTGCGTAACATGACCAGTAGATGACTTTGATCCTAAATTCTATCACATGTAAAACCTATAAACATATCCCAAGGTCTATGTCACATAGTGTGGTTGATAGTTAACACTTCCCAATATCTGTCACACAAAGGTACCTATGTCTATCATATCAACGCCGCCTCCATAATTAGGGAACGTGCATTGTGAGGTCCAATCGACCCGCGCTTCTCTTTCCCATACAGAAATAGATCTCGGACACTCCACTATGAATGCTTCTCCCTAGGCCTATAGAGGAAAAGGAATCGGCAACTCATGATGACTCTAGGGTTGAAAACCAAGCATGACATTCATAAACATATAAGATAAGGCGATCTAAAATCTCACAAAATCTCTACCAAATCATGAATACAAATTAGATCCTCAGGCAAAATAACTAGACCCTAAGCATGAACCCAATTTAACCATTGGATTCAATGCCCTTGGGAACAAATAGGAAATACTAAATGAAGAGAGAAGGGTTATTCCACTTCTCTTTCTACCTACTCTTAGAAACTAGGAGAATAGAATTACAACTAATGAATGGTGTCTTCAACCCTAGTAGACTAGTGATCCTTACACAGTAGGTAGAAAAATGGGCCTTAAAGAGCCCCAAAACAAGGGAAACCCTAAGATGGTGCGTCGGCACGGGCTGTGCAATAACACGCGACCCGTGCAATAGTGCACGGGTCACTAGCTGGACAAGGTTCCTAGCCAAACTGAGCGGCGCAACCATGCAATTTCTTGCAGGCCGTCGACTGGAAGGGCATTTCAACCAACTGAGGAGCGCAGCCCATGCAATTCCTTGCGAGCCGTGGACTGGAGTCGAGTTGTTAAACTTCTGATGGCGCGGCCGTGCGGATGTCCATGGGGCACAGATTGGATCTTCTGGTCAAGGGTCACCGGCTGTGCAAAAGGACACGACCCGCGCAAATACTTAGTTGCACGGCCGACTTGATGGGCATGGGCCGTGCAATAGGGCACAGACCGTGTCAGTCTTCTAAGGCTTCAGGACTTCAACTTCTTTCTTCTTCTTCGGCGTATACCATCTACTACCTCGATTAAGCGCATGTCTTTCGGTCTACTACCATCCTTGCGAATGACTTTCAATATCTTCTACCATTCTTACGAATGGCCTTCACTAAGTCTCCTCTGAAGTGATTACGAGCGATCTACAATGAAACTCACAAAATAGGGTCTAGATGCTCGTAATGATATAGAATCCACTAGGTTTAAACAATCTACAAAATGAATGATTTAGACAAGGAAACCAACAAATTCTATTTAACCCCTTGTGATGTAAACTCAACTAAACCTAGCCACCCAACATACAAAAACTACTAACAAATATGATGATAAATGTATTAGGAAACGGATGCTTTTAGGTGCACATCATGAGCGTTTGATATTGTTAGAGTGCACATCATGACACATTACGTGGCATTTTATTTCACAGTATGGGCATATATGATATTGTTATAGTTACTCAAATAATTGTCGTAACAAGATGAATGGATATGCTAAGGATCTCTGCTAAGGTTCCACTATTGTAGTTACATTTTCATTTTCCAGATTGTCACCTGGGGTACCCAGGAGAGTTTCTTTCAACAAAATTAAACTCTTGTGAAGCGTTTCAACGTAAAATTCTTTATGGAAGTTTGAGATGAAAAGGTTGTCAATAAGCATCAATATCATAGCCTCCGCCTTTAGAAGTTTTAAAGATTGCAAGACTTGATTCTACAACCAGAGCTTCTCGCAACTCACATAATTATCCTGCATCTCTAAGAAAATCTTTAATGACTCCGAGTATCAATTTACCTTTCCCTACCAGATTTTTGATCATGATGTTAAGTGTTTGCATGCATCTTAGTTGTACGGAAAAGTGTGAAAATAACCCTATTAAATTAACCCTTTAAAATTTGAAAGTACATAATTAACCCTATGTTTTTGTAAAATTGTGCAATTATAACCATTTTTACTCAATTCCAGCGTTGACTCAAAAATCCAGCCATTGACAAAACATGAAAAGATATAAATGTGCTTAAATTTAAAACTCAATATTTATAGACTATTTTACCCCTCAATTCATAATCTTCTTCAGCTTCTTCTCAGTTTCTTCTGCTCCGCCGCTCGGCCACCCCATCGTCGCCTCCACTGACCACCACATCTCCACCACCACCTCAACACCCCACCACCATCGGCCACCCCCATCTCCACTACCACCCCATCTCCACCAACACCCATCTCCACAAACACCGACCACCACCTCACCACCTCACCACCCCACCACCATTGGCCACCCTATCTCCACCACCACTCGTCACTACCCCGTTCATCTTCGTCCACCCCCGTACACCAAGCTCTGGCGGCATCCACCTTACTTTCACCCACGTCCACCCCTCTTCCACCTGTGTCCACTAAGCTCCGTCGGCGTCCACCCATGTCCACCACCGCCCACCCCCTTCCGCCCATGTCCACTCGCATCAACGAAGCTTCATCGGCGTCCACCCCTGTCCAAGAAAAGAGTGCCACCACTTTCAACGTAGAAGAACGGAGCTCCGTTAAGTGGTCGGTGAAGCTCAACCACGGGTTATATTGGCACCACCACCGCTGAACAATCTCTGCTCTGCTGCTGATCCATCCTGCTCCGCCACTGACCCATCTTCTCAACCTCTCATCTCCTCTCCGCCACTGACCCATCTCCGATCCACCACAGTCGCCCAAAACCATCTCCCCCAAAACCCTAATTCCGCCTAGATCTACCCAGCTCCACACTAGCCCCGTCACCAACTCTGCACGCTGCGCTCCACCCTAGCCTCCCCCAGCCCTCCACCCCAACCTCGCCTACAACCCACCACCACCACAGCTCCGATTGGAAGCTGTCTTTCACCGAGGTCACAATCTTTAAATGCCCGACGTCGACTTCGACTTCGACGAGGTCACAATATCTAAATTCCCTTCCGATCCCTCCTCTGTTTCAAAGGATGATGTCATCTCCAATCACCGGAGCCCAAGAAGAAGAGAAGAATCAGAGGGGCAAGAAATCCATTCCTAGATGACGTCTGTGGTGAATTTCTAGAGGAGAGAAGAGAAAAATGGAAAAAGAAAGAAAGAAAAAGGGAAAAGATAGAATTATTTTGCTAAAAAGCATGGTATCATTGTCTTTCAATATTTTTAATTTTTTTTAACAGAAGGGTAAAATGATCATTTTGATGAATTCTGGCCAATTAGGTCGTTGACATTTCGGTCAATGAACTCTAAGATTATTTTGCACTTTCAAAATTTACGCGGTCATTTCTTTACTTTCGACCAAAATATAATATTAAAAACACACTTTTCTCTAGCTTTGATTGGAGCCACTTGTTAAGTGGATCTAATCACAACCTCTACCTATCAAATCAAGTACTTGGAATTAGTGACAGGTTATTTAATAATAGTATAATTTAAAAGAACATTATCATTTCTAACTAGATTATCTTCACGATTCATACTCCCTCCTCCAGTTTTTTTATATTGACACTTTTTTTTGGGATGACCCTTTTATATTGGCACTTTCATTTTTTGGTAAATCCTAGATTGTTTTCATCCACACACTATACCTTTTTTCTCCCAATTTATCCTACAACACTAATTTCACCTTTTTTTTTAAAAAAATTGTACCATTTGTAAGAGTGCCAATATATCATGATCAGAGGAAGTATTATTTTCTCAGATGACTATTGTTTATAATTTAATCAAATAATTAATTTTTAAATAACATAAAAATTTATCCCAAGTTTTCAATAAAACAGAGAGTTCGTTTGGTCTTTACATAACTTAAGGAAACATCAAGGTTTAATCAGCAAATTAGAAGAAACCAAGTTAAATTTTCAGTTGCATTAATCGATTCATAAACTTATAATTACTACACGTTGCATGGTAAAATTTTAATATTGCAGCTGAAACCTTTTGCTTTTCTATAATTATAATTCAACCCCGTATTCCCATATGCTTATGGAAAGACAATCCTATCACGGGTCATCCTCTCATGTGGTTAATCATGCAGCCTAACCGTGCTAGAGTACCACGACTACCACCTGTTTCCCACGTACGTCACACTCAGTTTGATTGTTCCCAACTCACCAATCTTTTAGATGGCGTGGACGAGTATGCAATGGAAATACACACGATTTTAGAATGGGAGCAAGAGTTCACAAACGAGCGATAAAAACAATATATGGCCAGACAACTTGGGGAGAAAATGCTCGTTTCAATATATTGCAAAGGTAACTGGTGGGTAGCTCAGATTTTGCCAAAAAAGGTTAAACCCTAGTAGTTAAAAACAAGGGTTAAATACATTTATAACTGTAACATTTAATTGAAAGTGCCAATATAACCCTGTAGTATGAGAAATGACCAATCTAACCCTAATATATTACTAATTGTGCCAATTTAATCCTAACTATAGGTTAAATTATGCCAATATAGCCAAACGTTCTAATTTTGGCACTGACATAAATAATTCAACCGTTGACTAAAAACTGAAATTACCAAAACTGAAATTACCAAAATACCCCTTAAACCAAAACTGAAAAACTGAAAAGGTGAAAATACCCTAAATAAAAGGGGGGAAACTCTTCTTGTTTCTTCTTCTTCCCGCCGATCTTCTTCTCCGCCGTCCTCCGTCTATACAAACTTGCCGCCACCCTCCTCCGCCTCCACCACATGTCAACAGCGCAAACTCTTTCCGTTTGTCCGAACCATCCTCGATCACCTCCACAAAAACAGCAATCTTGCCTTTCTCCACAATAGCCTCCCTCCCCTACTCAATTTCGGCCAAATTGCTCAAAATTACCATATCTTTCTCCGCTAGCCCTGCTCCCTGTTCGCGATAAGAAACTTTGATAACAAAGTTCTGAAGCTAATACCCAAACCATACAATATTCTTGCTATACATAAAGAAGGAGCCTTTAGCTAATTATCCAAGAAAAATAATGAAAGGCCCCACAGCAAGAGATAGGCAAGTGAGAGATGATGGTTCTCACCAGCGCCACCAGGGGACTAATAGCACCGGCGGTTACCAATGCCAAAAATTTCACCCCGCCGGCGGCAAAGATTCCAACACAAGTGTCGGTGAAATTTTTGTGTCATTGGTATCAGAGATTAAAACATAAGTATCAGTAAAATTTCACGCTCACCAAGGATTTATGTCGCTGGCGTCGGAAATTTAATAGCGCCATAACGGCGTGTTCTTGAGTTGAAGGGTTCGGTGTATCTCAGTAATGGTATAAGCGTCGATGCAGCTCCTGCCTCTCCTACTAGAGCCCGTTATCGGCACAGGTATTTGCCAAGAGGAGCAATTTGGCCGCCGACCAACACCACCGCCGATTAAACCCTAGCCCCTCACTCTCTCACCTCCACTCCTCTGTGCTGCCCTCCTCCTCTCCCCTCCCTCTATCCGCCGTGCTCACCCTCCCACCGAATTTCTTCTTTGCCACACTGTCTCCATGCTCACCCTTCATCTGGCAGTGCTTGTAAAAATAAGGAAATCATTCCAACTGAAGAATATGAGAGAAATGGTAAAAAGAAGGAAATAATTGGAGGGCAAAGAAGTCGTATCATCTTCTTAATCAATATGCTTACTGCGATCATAATGAATCGGATTGGAAGCAAGATATGTTGTAGAAACATTATCATAATAGAGAGTAACAACATGACGAAGAAAATACCCCAAATCAACAAGTAGCTGACGAAGCCAAATAGTTTCAGTCATTGTATAAGCAACAGCCCTATATTCAGCTTCAGTTGAGGATTTTGACACAGTAGGCTGCTTCTTAGAGTGCAACGATATCAAATTCTTCCCAAGAAAAATGGCATTGCCAGTGGTAGAACGATGACTATCAGGACAACCATCCCAATCTGCATCAGAATAAGCTACCACTAATGCAGAAGAGCTCGCCGAGTGGAGAAAAATACCAAACTCTAAGGTACCCTACAAATACCTTAAAAAATTCTCTTCACAGCATGAAGGTGAGCAGTGCGAGGAGGACACATAAACTAAGAAACCATATTAACAGCATAAGCAATATCTTGATGAGTCATAGTCAAATATTGCAAAGCACCAACCATACTACCATAATCTGTGGGATTAGCAAGAAGGTCCCCATCAACAGATGACAACGTAACTCTAGAAACATATGATGTCCGTACAGATTTAACTGCATGAAGATGAAATTTCTTTAACAAATCAGACACATATTTTTGTTAGGGCAAAAATAGGCCAGAAGGAGTACACGACACCTGAATACCTAGAAAATAATGGAGATCCCCCAAATCCTTCATATCAAACTGAGACGAGAGAATAGAAATAAGTTTATGAACTAGAGTAGAACTACTACCTGTGAGAACAATATTATCCACATAAAGAAGTAAAATAAGCATATTGCCCTAGTATTTTTTAAAAAAAACATAGAGGTGTCACAAGTGCTACATTTAAAACCAATGGATGATAAAAAATAGTTGAACCTAGAAAACCAATCTCGCGGAGCTTGTTTCAACCCATACATGGACTTACGTAAATGAAAAATGTAATTTGGCTTTGAAGGATGTACGAAACCCTTAGTTTGGCACATGTAAACTTCTTCATTCAAAAACCCATAAAAGAAGGCATTTTTAACATCTAATTAACAAACAATCCAATTAAGAGAGACGACAATAGTAAGAACTAAACGCACAGTAGTAGGTTTCACAACAGGACTGAAAGTTACAAAATAATCAATACATGCCTGTTGGTGATTGCGGAAAAAAACAAGTGTAGCCTTGAACCACTCCACAGACCCATCAAAATTGTATTTAATTTTATATACCCATTTACAGCCAAGTACATGATGATTGCAGTCGCGAGGTACCAACTCCCAAGTATCATTTTTAATTAAAGCTGTAAACTCATCAAGCATGGCCTGACACCAACGAGGATTTTTTTACGCTTGTTTAAAATTAGAGGATCTAATTCTACGACGTCTGTTTTTAAATCCATTAGGAGACAAGATTTCAAAATACCATCTTTAAGATGAGAAACAATGGGATAAGCATTTGGAGCATGTGGTAAAGGAGATGGGAAAGCTGAACCAAGAGAAACAAACAACTCAGGAATCAGAACCAACTCGGGAGAGGTGGTAGGTGAAGACGTGACAGGCACTGGACTCTGAGATACATGTTCTGGCGAAGAAGACACTGGAGAGATAGATGGAGTATTGAGCTCGATAGGAGCATTAGAAGACACAACATTCACTGTCGGTGTTAAGGATGGAACAACTGGTGATCTGAGTGAAGATGATGAGAAGGAAGATACTGGTAGTGGAGCCACAACAGAGACCGGCATAGACGCTGCATGAACGATGACACCTATATCCCTTGTAGTTAGAGGCATAACGAATAAAGTAAGAGGAGAGGAAAATGGCAAAGTCGACTTGGTAGAGACAAGACTACGATAGGGAAATTGTTTCTCGTGAAAAATAACATGACGGCTGATATAAACACGACCTGTAATGGGATCAAGACACCAATATCCCTTGTAGTTAGAGGCATAACGAATAAAGACATAATATTTCGATTTAGACTGTAATTTATTTATTTTATGATCCATCAAAAGTGGAAAACATGCACAACCAAAAACCTTCAAAATATCATAAAATGGTGAACGATGAAATAACTTCTCAAAACACCCCCTAAAACTGAGCTCGGTGGGTGATTTATGGTAAACACCGCTTGAAAAGCAGCATCAACCCAGAACTGAGCAGGCAAGTCAGATTTAATTAGCATGGTACGAGCCATTTCAATAATATACCTATGTTTACGCTCAACAAGCCCATTTTGAGCTTGGGAGCTTGGACAAGATTTCTGAAAAATTATTCCTGATTTTTAAAAATGTTGAGTAAGTGTAGAATTATCAAATTCCCATCCACCATCACTTTGAATTTTTTTAAATTTTGCAGTTAAAAAGATTTTCAACCATGTTCTGAAAGTTCAAAAATTGTGAGTAGAATTCTTATTTTCTATGCAAAGGATAAATCCATGTAAAATGAGAAAAATTATCAACAAAAACAACATAATAAAGAAGACACTGATTTGATAAAACTGGTGATTTCCAAAGATCACTATGAATCAAATACAAAGGATATGGAGCAGATGTTGAACTTTTTCAAAAGGAAATCTATGAACCTTACCTAATTTGCAACAAATACAATTGTCATGAAATTTTGAAGTACATGAAATACTTTTATTGGAAACTAAAGATCCTATAACTTTAGAAGAGGTGTGACCAAAACGAGTATGCCAGATATTTCCCGACTCTTTAGTAGCTAAGAACGTAGTTACGGATGATGGAGGATTGACTATGGTAGGTTGAATAGGATAGACATCATGCTTATTGGAATCCCGAAGTAGCACTTCCCCCGTGGTCTTATCCTTTACCCAAACAGAAGAATCATCAAAACACAAAGTACAATTATTTTCTTTACATAATTTATTAACTGATAAAAAATTATGTTAAAGTTTGGGGACATGACAGACGGAGGACAAGGTGAGGGGACGACTAGCAGTTTTAATATTCATTTTGCTGATATTTTTAATAGGGAGGGAGGTACCATCACCAACAACAACCGAATTTGACCCATTATAAGGATGCATAGTTGAGAACTTACCATCCCGATGAGTTATGGGAAAAGTCTATTCTACCCTTATACCCTAATAAAAAGTTCTACCTTGAGCTCGCCCATTCCTACCGTCTGTTGCACTTCGAACCGCCATCCACCGTCCATCAGCCGCCATCCACAATGCTGGATCTTTTGTCTGTCATGCTCTTTACGCCAGCTGCCACAATAAAATGAAGTTGTGGCAAGAGTTAGTTACAGAGCCATTGCAAACAATTGCAGAGGCTACGGACTCTCTGCTCCTCTCCAACCAAAGAGGGCCCTCATTTTCCGACTTTAGTAGTGATTGCTACACACTCCTCGATGTTCTTGCCTTTCCCAAGATAAAAATTCAAATGATAAACACCTTATACACTGCATGAAAAAACATATATTTTCACCCCCTTTATCTTGGTTTTTAGCTTATGTCAAAAAACCGAAGTAAAAAAATTCTTCTATCTTGGTTACTTTAAAAACGAACTAAAAAGTATTATTTACTTCTCTTACAAAAACTGAGGTATAAAGTCCATTGTGAAAAAAATTGAGCTAGAATGTCTGAAATAACCGTCGTATGCCTTTCTCGCTTATTACGTCGGTTGTTTATGTGACCAAAGCCGTTTGACTCTCTCGTAGATATGAAATGACCTATGTCGGCTATTTTTGTGACCGACGTCGACTGTTTTTGTGATCGATGTCGCAGGAGCCTTTTGCACGCCTTTCTTGCTTTCCAACATCGGTTGTTTTTGTGGCCGACGTCACACGACCCTCTTACAGACATGAATGACCGCACTTGGGAGGCCGTCATTGTTCCTCTTAAAGATAGTATTTATAGGCCCTAATTGTGGCTAACTACTAGAAAGTAGATAGTAGCAAGTCCGGGTCGTCCACGAGAAAAAAGGGGTTTTATTAAGTGTTAAACGTAGTTAAAAACACACAAAGATGTCACTCTAAGTGTGTGGTAACAAACTTGGGTTTTTTTTTAGTTTAGAAAATACTATGACTACTTTAAATAGCTAAATTAACCAACAATTAGAGAAGACAATATAACTACGAACACACTAGCACGAAAGATATAATTAAGATGAGAACTAATCTTGGGCGCAATTGGTTTACATTTCTAGTCATCCTTTAATCATCGATTAATTAACCTATTTTTATGCATTAATAACATATTGTGGAGAACTTAACAACACCTTTCGGGTGAATATATTTCTCGCCTCTCCTCGATTATAGTTAGAGTGGGCGATCGACGCCACACAATAACCATTACCCTCAGGTCACCCTATACGATCGGTGTCATAGACTTCCCTGAGAATAGCAATAGACATGGAGAACCAATACAAATAACACAATATCCTACAAGCGAGAAATATCGGGATAGAACAAATATATCTACTAATAACGACTATGAGGATCGACCTTCATGCTAATCATTATTAGTGAGCCACATTGATAATTAGTCAAACCCATTAAAATTCATCTCAAATCTAAGCAATTTCATCAATCAATAATTATAATTAGTTGTCACACCCAATTATAACCTAACATTAACCAACGATAATCACATCAATAAAAATACAAAGTCTCCCGGGTTTGACCAAAAATCTAGCAAATAATCAATTCATAATCTTCAACTAGTTGATCATTCTAGTCTAAATCATGCATTAATCACACAACATAGCATAAAACATAGTCGATAATCAAAGCACAAAATAGGATAAACTAAGTCTCACAATATCATGCTAGAAATGCTGACCAATTGCTCCCAAGATGAAATCTAGACTAGATAATGAAAGCCCATATCAAATCTACAAGAATCCATGGAAGAAGTACAAAAACTAAGAAAATATGAAGAAAACTAGGGTTTTGAGTGCCCAAGTTGGGATTACACAAATGGGGAAGAAGGGGGACTATTTATAGTCCAAGGAAATAGGGGGGAAATGACCAAAAGTGTCAAGTTCTGGGCTGATTTTGCGGACCGCAGAGATCCCTAGCGGCCCGCAGAGGAGCTGTTGCCCTCTTTTTATTTCCCTCGCCACGAGTGAACCGCAGATCCATTTTGGGAGTTCTTGCAGATAATTTTATAGTACTGGAGAAGAGGAATCCAATGGTACCACCCTTACAGACTGTTTCTTCTCTGATCATTCTCATAAATTGGTTCAAACTTCCGGATCATAATTCATCCGCTTTTGTCTTCCTTCTTTGACCATTTTGTCTTCTATCACGTTTTGACCTGTGGCCTTCAATATTCTACCATCCTTATGAATGGCCTTCACTAGATTACTTCGAAGTGCTTACGAGCAATCTATAAACTAAGATCACAAAAAGGAATCTAGATGTCTTAAGGACTAAGAATCTATTAGACTAAAAGTAGGCTACAAAGTGAAGGGTTTAGATATGAAAACAAAAAACGGCTATCTAAACCCCTCATGATGTAAACCTAACTAAATCTAGCAATTTTCCAACAAAAAGATAACAAAAGAGATGTTAAATACTTCAAAAAATACATGCATTTGACATCTCATCAATACGGTGGAATTGAACTCATTAGAGGAGATTGTGAAATACATGGGGCTGCCTGAGAAATACAATGAATGGGTGATGACACATGTAAGATCAGTATCCTCTAAATACCTCGTGAATGGTTGTCCAACTAAATTTATAGAGGCTAAGAGGGGATGAGGCAAGGGGAATCCTATATCTACACTACTATTTGTGTTTGTTATGAAATATATGTCTAGGTGTATACAGGTTGCTGGGGAGGAACCAGGTTTTAAATTCCATCCAAGATGTGAAGGTTTGCTGATAATTAACCTAAATTTTGTTGATGATGTATTGTTGATGTCCAGTAGAGATGAGAAATCCGATGTAACATTAATGTTGACGTATTAGAAATTTGAGAATTCAAAAGGATTGAGATTCAGTGAAACAAAATGTAAGGTTAATTTTGGAGGAATGGAGGATGAGCAGAAAGCTGAAGTGCTGGAGATCACAAATTTTGCAGAAGGATTATTACCATTAAGACATCTTAGTGTTCCTTTGGTGAGCAGGAAACTCACAAAATAGATGTGCCAGCCTCTCATTGATAAGATTGTAGAAAGAGTGAAGCACTGGAGTTCGAAGTAACAGAGCTATGCGAGGAAACTTTGATTGATAAAAAGTGTACTTTTATCTATGACGAATTACTGGATACGTGCATTCCTGATTCCAAGAGCAGTTCTAAAGCACATTGAGGTCATTTGTAAATCGTATATGTGGAGTGACGATGGGAATATAACAAGGAAATCACCCCTCATGGGAGAAAATTTGTGAGCCTAAAAAGACAGGAGGGATGAATGTGAGTAAGATTCTGTTGAACTTGTGTCAAAAAATAGATAGATTATGGATCAAATGGGTTCATGCGTATTACATAAAGAGAAGAGATGTGACGGAGATGAATTTTCTAGCAGATTATCACTAGATAGTGAACGGTATTAGTAAATGCGGAACTTCAGAAGGGTCTGCTATGAACTGAAAGAGGATAAACCTTGTAAAAATTGGAGAAAGATCTTTTATAGGAACTTTGCGAGACCTAGAGCTAAATTTATCCTTCAGATGTTTTATCATAACAGGTTGCCAACAAAGAATAGATTGGGAAAATTTGGGATCAATGTTGAGAAGAAGTGTGTCGTGCTTGATGAAAAGGAAATCAACGGACCATTTATTTTTTGAATGCAGGATGATAGCTAAAGTAAAACAGGAGGTATTAACATGGCTGCAACGAAAAAGGAAATTGGGAAATTGGAGCTCAGAAAAAAGAATGGCAAATACTACAGCATGAAGGGAAGGAAATCACAAATATTGAAAGTGGCACTAGCTGAATCTGTTTATGAGATATGGCAATGGAGGAATGATGTATGCTTTAAGGATAAAACTAAGGATAGAGATATTCTTAATCAAATTTTGGATAGTATTGCATATAGGATTTCTGTTTTATTTATTCTCTGAATGTATGATAGGATTTCTGTTTTTTGTCCATTTGATGTCGAATCATCATGTTTTTTGTTTTCTGAATTGCAAGTTGTTTTTTTGTCCATTTTTTTGTTCTTCGGAAGCTTCATCATGCTATGCAAAATTTAGAATTTTTGTTAAAGCTCTTGATCAAGTATTCGTTGAGGTTTTTGATGCTGAATCTGCTATAGTTAGGGAGCAAGTATAACTCTCACTATTTTATCACTTGGCATTGATATGGTTTCTATATGGGCTCTCCATAATGTGTAGTTACTTGTTTCGCTGTCAATTTCTCTTAGGTACTCATGCAATTACTTGTGCTTGCTTTTCTAAGGCCCAGTGATGAGGTTAGCAGTTTTATTCAAACTCAAGCAGTGAATGGATGTTGTTTGTTCACTTATATATATATATATATATATATATATATATATTTGCTGGTTTGCTTTGGTTGATTTTCTTTTCATCTTTCAGCGGTTTCCGGTGCTCCTTCTGACACATTGGAATAAGTTATTGGAATCAGGGATTCAAACAGAATGGGGTCTTTGAAATATTCTTGTATGGAGCATTGAGAAATTTCACCTCTTGTTGAGTGTTGTTACACATTCTTTATGAAACAGTTCAAGATTCATGTTCTTATTGTGGTGGTGATTAAAGAATGTGTGTAAATAGTACTACGATTTTATCCCTCTTTCAGATTTTCTGCATGACCTGTGTATTTTATTGCAAATTATTTCTTTGTTTATAGGTTCTTTGATTGCCACAATTAATTTTTTGTAGGGTCTTTATTTGGGTAAATGGATCCACTTTCTAAACTTATGATAGTGCTTTAATTTGTTGTTAGTAGTATATTTGATGGTATGACTATTCTTATATAGTGTTCTCATATTTGTGTATTTATCTATGTTTCAAGCAGTTCACCTGATCTTTTCAATAATGTGGAGTTTTATATGAATGGGCATGACCATTGCATAGAACACAAGTGATGACAAAAAGTGCAACAAAACTTAGTTCCAAATTTCTTGAATGTAAAGGAAATACTTAGGAGAATTACTAAATATTTTGACATTTTGATGCACCCCAGTACAGTTCTTAACTAGCGGAGCGGAATCCAAGGCCTGGAGAGGTGATGTTAAGGATCAAAACGTGACACATTTTCCATATGGTTTGCGAGGGTACATCTGAGCATGGACCATGGATGTGTGAATTAGACCAGTGCTAATATATGAAAACTGGTGTCAATATTGTAACGGTTTTACGAAACCGGTGCTACCCAAAAAAACCGGTGCTAAATTTAGCACCGGTT